>VWZN01021647.1:148126-181503 GCA_013396955.1 Regulus satrapa | reverse complement strand
TTTTTCTTTTTTTTTTTTTTTTTCACAAGGGTGGCATCATCTACATAGTTTCAGTAGGTTTGGGAGCTGTGTAGCTGCTGCCCATTACTGGACACAGTGCATTATCAGACTCATATTTTTCCCTAGGTTTATCTGTCTTCTGATAATTCAGATAAGCGGTAAATATTTAGGGAAAACACCCAAATTCCTTCTAAGATCTAGAATTTAAGAAGGGACAGTAAAGCCATTGCTTTTCCTGACAAAATTGGTTATTGAACTATAATTACTTTCTGAAATATCTCTTGAAGTTTTGGTAATGTTGCAGTTTCAGTACAAGGTGTGTGGAAAATCAGAAAAGAAGAATTAGTGTTAAAAAGCTTAATTATTTCCTTAAGTGGTAATGTTGGATTACCAGAATTAAAATTTGAAAATAGTTTGTATGAGAAATTTTATCAGATTCAAAATTTATTGAAATGGGTGTTATAATGCACTGTACTTGTGATTGAGTGAGGGTTTAATGGAAAAGGTCTCTGGAGTTCTTGGTGGCTTCTGCAATGGAGCTGCTACTTCCAATCAGTCTTTAGGGAAAGCCCTGTGCCTAGAATGTGTAGTGCATCTGTTCCTTTCTCTATATCCTTCTCGGTGTTACCAATTTTGTGTAGCAAATCCCCGGGACATTAAGTTAGACTGTTCGGAGGTCTTGTGCTGAGACTCAAAACAGTCGGTTCCAGTCACTTACTTACCTTGTGTAGCTGCATAATACTTTCACCCAGCTTTCAGTTTCTATTTTGTTGCAAAAGTTCTGCAGCATTTACTTGCTGCAAAGGAGGCCGGTCAACACTGACTCATCAAAATCTAAAAGGAAAAAATCCAAACAAATATATCAAGCTTTATTATTTCCAAGGACTTGAAGGTTTAAAAGACAGACCCTGCTCCACATAAGAAGTGCTGAAAGCATCAAACAACTACTTTGGTGTTGGATTTTTTTTTTCCGTTTGTTTTTATTTCTTTTGATTGTAGTGCCAGCACTGACATTTATTTCGGATACTTCCTGAACATTGTCTGACCCTTTCTCAAGCCCTTTGGAAGTTGAGAGCTATGATTCTCATTTAGAAAGAAAAGTAGGCAGTAGGGAGGCTGTTGAGGAGTGTGTAAGAGTGATAGCTGTCAGTTTCTCAGTGAGGACAGCGCATTCCCGGAATCCTGTTATGCACCAGACTCCTTGACCATCCTACTTGTTTGGAGACGGGCTGATATGCAAGCAGTTTAGAGAACTGACCCAGCTCGTCTGGATGTGGTGTTGGAATTAGTGGCTGTAATTCCCCCTCAGGTTTCTGCATTGACAGCTTTAAATATATTGGTTTTATTCCAGACTTAACAAAGGCATGGCTGTAAAGTTGTTGAGAGGGTTTTCGTGTGGAAAAACAGGAAAAATGCTTTACAGCATTTTTTTTTTTTCATGATTGCAGCAGAATTTGCAGTTTGAGCCTTGTGGGTTTTATTTACCAGAATCCTCAAAGCAGACGCAGGAGTGTAGTGCAGAGCTTCAGTCTGCTCTTCAGTGTTTCCTGGCGTAGATATGAGGACTTGGGAAGGAGCTGTGATGGCTGAATCCTAAAGGAACATACCTCTGTCGGGAGTAAATTCCTCCATTGATCCAAGGGACAAATTTAATGCATAAACTGCTCTTATGGTCATCCCCAAGGCATGAAGTATCATGTCTATCTAGTCTGGCAGACTTGCACCCAGCATCCTTTCAGAATTACATAAGCTGTGTGTTCTCACTGGTCTTTGGGAAGAAAGATATGGAATGGTCTTCTCAAACAAGCATCTAACTGCAAAAGCATAGTGGGAAGCACAGTTTATGTATAGATGGATAACATACAGTATAAAAAGGTTCATTTTGCCTGGATTCTCTTCCAGCTTCCAGTTGCCCAATTTAGTGGTAGCCTGCTAGGTAGTTTGTATACATTCCTCAATCCTTTACAGGACTCCTTGTTTCTTTACCCACAACCTATTCAGTGGAGTTTAGTTGTGGTATTGCTGTAGTAAATGCTTTTTCCTTTATGTGGGCGGGAAAATGTTGTTTGTTTGTTGGGGATTTTTCTCCCCACAGAAAAGTTTCATTTTTCAGGAAAGATACATTTGGAAAATCCAAATTGTAAGCAAAATGTGTATCATTCTATTCCCGGTGGGAAAGAAAGAATGAAACATTAAGATGTATTGTAAACCTCATGCTTGGGTAATAATGTGTCATTCTAGCGTTTCCATCTGGCCGTTCTTGTATCCCAAAAGAGAAAAAGAAACACGTTTCCATGGTGAGAGGTGGCTGAAGGTTTCTTCAGCTTGGAGGAGACTGAGGCTCTCCTCACTGTGGTCTTCAGCGTCCACGCGAGGGACGGTGAAGGGCCAGGTCTCTGGTGACCTGGGGCAGGGCTTGAGAAAACAGCGTGAAGCTGGGTCAAAGGAGGCTTAGCTTGGGTATCCACAAAAGGATTGAAAAACCAGAGGGTGGTGGAGCCCTGGACCAGGCTCCCCAGGTAAGTGGTCACAGCACCAAGCTTGGCAGAGTTCAGGAGCCTTTGGACAGCGCGCTCAGGCACGGGGGATGGCTCTTGGGGTGTCTTGTACAGGGACAGGAGTTGGACTCGATGATCCTTGTGGGTCTCTTCCAATTCAACATATTCTGTGGTTCTAGGACAAAAAGTGAATAGTGCAGCATCTTTATAGCTAGATTGGATCACCATGGGTTTTTATTACCTCGTTAGTGTTACGTGCTCTTCTCTAATTCTCTTGTCTCTTTCATTCAGGTAGAATTGTATCTAGGGGAAAAAAACCTGAAGGGACTCAGCATCCTTTGTGAAATGACTGTGGTTATGTCTGTGATGTCTCAGATGAAAAAAACAATAGAAATAGGCGAGTAATAAAAAGATGCAGGAAAGTGGTGGAGTAGTCATAATAGAAGAAGGAATGGTTTTGTAGTACTTTGGACTGTGATGTGGCATATCAGATGAAGGACAGCAGCAGGAAACCAAGTCATACCCTAATTTTGGCAAACTGTACATGTAAGAGATGGAAGAAAGAAACATTGAGATTCATAAATGCCAAATGGGAAATAAGGAGAATAAAATTTTATGTTGTATGATTGTAGTGGACAAAGGATCTAAAGACACATTTCTCAGTGTCATTATTCAAGATATTGGGCAATGCACTGGCTACCAGCAGGAATCTAGATCCAGTCCATCTCCCTGTCACACTACCCCAAAAGGTTAAAGCAGCAGAGCAGTAGTGATACTGAAAAAGCTGGGTGAATGCAGCATTTAATAGGGTTATAAATGACATGGAAGATATATGGTAATGGCATAATTTTATGTTTCTTGCAGGGAAATGATGCTAATTGTACTCATGGATAGAAGGCAGACAAATTAATTTAAAATATTATTTTGGCCATGATACATCTTTTTTTCTTTTTGAAATTTTGTCTTGAGTGAAAGGAGCTGTATGATAGAGATAAAAGGTTAAGAGAGAGAGTAAGCAGAAGTCACTCTGGGTTGGAGATGCTCATCTTGGTAGCCTAAAGGGTGGCCATTCTTACAAGCCATAAGGAAGAGTGTGGGGTTGATGAGTGTTTACAGATTGCCCAAAATGTGACTGTTGTGGAGGGTTAGAAAGGTAAGGTAGGTGTGGTTTCAGGCTGAGGTAGACTTGAACCCAGCTGGAGTTCGGAATGCTGATTTCTGGAATTTTACCTGAGCTGACTTCCAGTTCTGTAGAACTCGTAAAAAGCAGCAAGACCATATTGTCTGAAGCTCATTTTTTTTGCTTAACCGCTTTTACAATCTTGATATTTATTAAGCAAAAGCAGATTTTAAGTAATAAGAAGTGCTTCCTCAAGTATTTTATATGTGTTTTGCCTGTGGTTGTGTTCTGTGAAATTCTGATAATGATATCATATCGACTTTACATTGTCTGTCTCAAATATGTATTAATTCTGGTGGATCACTCAATGTTCTTTGTTTTTAGGAAGCAATTTTGAAAAACAGGGCAGGGTTAAGCTGAGACAGTTCATGCCTTCTATAAGAAGCCTGAAGAAGGTGAAGCAAATTCAAGATTTCTTAAGTGTGGTTCAGTGGTACCACACCCAAGTATGTTGTTTTTCTGCAGAAACAAATCATTAAAACAACTAAAAAAGCTCTCTTGTTGAAGTGTGCTTAGATGGCATGCAGTAACGCTTCAAAGCAGAGGAGGACTTACCTTTTAATATTCTAAGCCTGCACGAACCAATTCAGAAAGCTGAAAAGACCAGTGATAACTTCTTAGTAGGACACATTAACAGGGCAGTGAAATGACATTGCTGCAAACCTTGGTTCGGGTCTGAATTAATGGAGCTTCATTGCTACATCAGGTGATGCCTGATCTAACTATGTAGTCTTGACACAGGCACCTATGTTCATAACATAGGACATAAAGTACATCTTTCCTAATGCACATTTGCAAATGTAGTTAAAATAAACCTGGAGCCTTTGGTCAGATACAGCAAAAACCCTGTGGTTACCCTGATCCCTTTTAAAGCAAAACATTTATATTGCTGTGGAACGAGTGATATTCTGTGATGAAGTATGGCATAGAAAACGTGTAGTTGTCCTATCTCTTGCTGCTTGGGATGGTGTACTTGCCACGCTGTAGTGTGGGGGGATGCATTTCCTCAGCTCAAATTCGCATCCAGGGTTTAGAGATGCTTTTGTTACAGCAGCATATAATCCTACAGAATTGGGAAGAGGAGAAATTGTAGGAAAGTAGCATGGAACTTTCTTTCTGCTGAGACTGACGCTGTCAGTCCGTGACAAGATGCATGTGTATCCCCTTTCTGCCTGCCCCCACTTGCTTGTGTTTGCTGGTTTCTTGCTGACTACAGTTGCATGGTTTCTGGATTACAGTGAACTAGAATGACTTTGGCACAATATTATCATTACTTGAAAGGATAATGCAAAACACCACTCGCTCTAAGTTGCCGTGTGTCAGCTTCATCAAGGAAATTGCACGTGCATTTATCCATGGGAAATGAAAGCTATGAATCACCTTTATTTAAAGACAAGTTTAAGGGCAAGGTGGTAATGAAACAATTTTGTAGTAATTGCTCCAGTATTTGCTTTATAATGTGACTGTAAGATTTTTCTGAAATACCAAATGCATTAAAGCTGGAGGGGGAAGATAGGTGATATTGCCTCTCAGTAAATGCAGTGTATCTTCTGTGAAAGGACATCATTAAGAGGTTTGATTCAGGGGTTGCAAGTGAATATTTAAGCTATCAGCATATTTTAGTCTTAATAGGATGCACTGATAGGTCAAAAATGAGATCATTGGGAGGCATACTGTGTCATTCATCAGGAATAGAAGTGTATGTTCAGTTAAAGTTCCAAAATGTATTTTTATTACATATATAGACAAAATAATATACAAATTTTAATTTATTCATCAGAAATAAACTATCATAAAATAAAAACCATTGTTTAAGTTAGAAATTATTTTGTTTAAAACACTAGTAGTTGGACCTTTGTGGTTATGATTTAGTTGCAGATGTAAATAATTAATTTCTGTCCTTTCATCTGTAGTCATGGCTTTTTTGCTTCAGGTAGTTTAACCATATGCAGTTACATTATCAAGGAAACAAAACCCTGATTTTTAAAGGTGAATAAATCAGATGACATTTCTCTTAGGGAAGAAGTGTACATACTTGTTTATATATTTAATTAAATAAAATCCTTTTTCATTTGACAGGATTTGTCTTTAGCGACTCTGAATCAACTGCCTTAGAACAATTTGAAGGTGGCCCTTGTGCAGTAATAGCACCTGTGCAGGTAAGATGCCTTTATTATGGGAATTGTCTAAAATCAGTGAGCCCAAAACCTGTTCTTTATGTATTTGGAACTGAAATACATATGAAAAAAATTGCAGATCAGTTTTATTTTGATTTCATAATTAAAGGAGGCAAAATCTCTGTAAAAAGGCAGGGATGGGCATGGGCTGATTGTGAGCTATGATTTTGCAGAAGGACATTTGTTTGAGGAAATGCAGCAGGCTGATCCAAGCAGAAGTAACTTCAAAATCAGGAATGCATTATAAAGAGGAGAAAGAAAAGATCAGATACAAATTTAATCCTAATCCTTTCACATCTCTTGAATTCTCTGCCCTTAAGAGTGTTATCTGTGTCACAATGTCTGGGGTTTTTTTGTTGTTTTTTTTTTAGTAATTCTGTATTAGAAGTATTTGAAGTTGATTTTCACATCTAACAAGGTTTGCTATGTACTAAAAGGGGGAAAATTGTACTTTTAAATCCTAATTAGCAGAATAATTGAAATACATCTGGTGAATATATGTTATTCCTGATAACGTGCTTAGGGTTTTACTTAGGTTGCAGATATGCTAAACCAACTGTGGTTGTGATTATTTTGTTGTTGTTTTTTTTACTCAATTGTACCTTTTAGACCATGCATGCTCTTTACAGTGCTGTTTCAGGGCAGTTCTGACTGCTGGGTGGACACGGCACCTGTAGGCTGAATCTGTTCTGCTGGAGCAGTTGCTTTAACTGTGGCTGCTCTTCAGTCTCACAGGAGCACCTTGTAGTGACAGGCAGGCTTTGAGTCATGGACCAGGTTAGTTCTGCTCACCTGCTGTGACTCCTTAAACGCAGATCAGATCCTGCAGCTGTGTCTCAGTCTGATTGAATGCCTTGTCCACTGATAAGGGACACACTAAAATTGGGTAGCAGGGTGAATCTGATCATGAACTGGGAGGTAACTGGGTCAGACAATTACACTGTGGAGTTGTTTGCATCTCTGGTGTGTATGTCTTAAAACCTCTGCCACTCCTAACGCTGGTCCCACCAAAAGACTTGTGCCACAGGAAGAAGCACCGTTTGTTTAAGTGACAAACAATCAATTAAAAACTATTTTACTGTGAATTGTACTCCATAGTGTGGCTCTCTGTAGTTCTGTGGTGTTAAAACCAGATGCAGAGTGTCTGGTCTTTGATGTTAGAATTACAAGTCTTTTATTTGGGGGATTGGAGAGAGTAAAGAATAGGACCAGTCGGCTCTTTAAGTGCCACGTCTTTAACGTATAAATGTTCATGTAGATAAATATTTTTTTAGGTGATGTAGTCAAGCTTCCTTGAAATTAAGTAATTAAAGCATATTTAAAAGTGAATTGAATTCCTGCTAGGGAAGGAGGAAGGGATCAAATGGATCTTGCAGTGCCTGCTGTTGCTGTGAATTACTAGAAGAGTGCAAAAAATCTGTAATGGAAGAACAGGGTGAGCATGTCAGGAAAGCAGTGAAAGGTGAACCAGCTGTTTCTGAGATGCTGAAAATACCTGAAATGGCATTTTACAAAGTAATTATAATACCCAAGACTCTGCTTCATGAAGTTTCTTCTTTCATCGTTCCTTCTCTGTAACTTAAAGCATTTTTTTTTAAATTGCAACATTAGCATTGATGATGAAACAAAGCAGGGATATGGAGATACATAGGATTTCTTTAGCCTGATCTGCAGGTTATTATTTGGTTAAAAGAGGTGGGGTTATTAACTACTAAAAGGTTTTGTGTTAGTGACTAGAGATGTCTTGTACTACTGACTGGTTATACTGAAAAATATTTGTACCTTCATTACTGCAATCCTTTGAGTCTGGAGGTGTATTTGCCAATATGCACTATATGAATTTGAAGTGTACTTGAAGTTCAAATTCAATGGTGTTGAATGTAGTTATGAAGCCACCTTTGTAGCTGGTTTGATGGGGAAAAGTCACTAAACAGGGCAGGCTCGGAGTCTTGTTCTGAATGGCAAGCAGCTTGAAATTCTTCTAAAAAAAGCAAAAATGCTTTGGTGTAGACCTTGTGATATAATGTAAAAGGTAGTGTCTTGTATTTTAATAATACTTTATTCCTTGATAACAAAGGCATTCCTTCTGAAGAGGCTTTTTACCAGTGAAAAGTCTTCTTGGAGAGACTGTCCAGGTACTGAGACCTCCTTTTTTTCCCCCTTTTTATTCCATTTTATTTATTTGTAAAGCATGTCTTAGTTCAGAAAATTTAAAAGATTTGGCACTTTGTTTTTTATTCGTGTGCTTGCATACCATATGTATACTAAGTGCTTCAGATCTCCTCTTTGTGCTATCTCTTTTGGTCCTTAATACTTCTGTGTATTATAAATATTTAATTGAAATCTGTTATTAAGAAAGGGGATGGGTTACAAATCCTATAAAACCACGTTTTTCTAAAGACAGCTTTATAATCTTTGGTCCAGTATAGTCAAAGAGCGATCAACATTAGTAATTAATGAGATAAAAGTAGTAATTATTTAGATAGCAGTAATGTATTAAAAAGATACTAGTAGCTTATATATGACAGTGGTTCCCAGCAAGCAGACTCACGTAGGTTTCTGATCTTTCAGAAGAGGAGCAGAAGAACCTTCTCTGTCATACATTATGTGATATTTTGGAAATGGCTTGCTCTGATAATTCTGAGTCATACTGTCTGGCAACATGGATAAGAGGAAAAACAACCGAAGAAACTGCTAGTATTTCTGAGAGTCCTGCAGAATCTAGTCGTCAAGAGGAACAACCTTGTAAGACATATTTCTATGCTAAATCACTCATCACTTAGTAAAGAATTACATGGTTTTTCAGGGACCACTGCTTTGTTACTAATTCACAGATGGGGGTTTTGCCTTTGTGATTCCATTAGCAAAAGACAGATTCTTTTCTGCTGTAATTAGAGGCATTGATCCTTTTTGTTGAAAGCAATGTGCTGTCTATCACTGGACTATGTGTTTCTTTAGAATTTCAGCAGCTTCCATAATCTTCAGTTTTATTTTGTAATTTCCTGGGACCTGATAACATCTTTAAATGTTTTTTGTCACTGGAAGAATACTTGTCACTTCTTCCTTTAGAAGAATTTTGTAGAAAATTCTCCAATGCTTTATTTATTCTAAAATATTCTGGATCCCCCATTATGGAGAAGTAGCCTTTTTCCATTTTTTCTCTGCAGTACCAAACAGTTTGAATCACCTTCTAGTAAATTATCATAATTTTTTTGTAGGTTAGAATTTTTCAGTTGTCTGATTTTTGCAAATGTCTTCATTCCTTCATTAGTTGCTTACATCAAGGATCCAGGAGACATCATCTGTTGCACTAAGATGAGGCATCCAGTCATATCTAACTACTGCAGAGTCAGTGACATGGAAAATTTGTGCACATATGATCAGAGAGTTGCATTTATTAAACTTTTAACATGAGAGATCTAATGTGTTAAAAGATAAGCTTTTACTTTTAGTTTTTGTTCACAATGCGTGCCTTAAGAATATGCAAATCTCTTCAAATGAGAACATGTTGCTTATAGAACAATCTTTTGATGGAAGGAATATGTTATTCATCAGTTTGTGGCTTAACTACAAAGTAAGAATTGTACAAATAGATTTATATGTGCACAGCTAATTATAGCAATTTGTAGTGCTGGAACTTTTTGTTACAAGTCATCTTCATCTGCTTCTAACAAGTGCTGTCTATGCTTTAGAAGGCTCAAACAATAATAATTAAAATTATATTTAATAGAAAGAAACAGTGCATAAGAGTTCCAAGGTGAGCATGTTTTAAAGAAGAGTATTTTACAGAAAGTTTTATCGGCAACTTTTCTGTTAAAAAAAAAAAATCTTTTGCAGGATAAGGCAGTCATAACTCTGAAAATCCTATTTTTTTCCTTTTTTAGTTGTCTCTGAAGCTCTTGCCAATGATAGGAAGTTTTTCCCAATAAAGTGAAGCAGAGACAAGTTATCTACAGGATCTTACTGTCCTGTTTTGTAATGTATTGCTTGATTCCAAAGGACTTTTAACTGTAGAAAATGTTCAACAGTCTTTTGAAACACACACTTAAGTTAATAATTACTCTCAACGCTGACACTAATGAACTAATCCATTCTATTACATAACTACATTTTTCACATTTCTGTGCAAGTCTTCAAGCTCTGCCCGACTTGTCCTTACTGTCATGGAATGTGCTCAAGGAAGACCACCCATTTCCCACCTACAGCCTGTTTATGTCATGGGCACTGCTGGTCTCTTTCTGTTTCTGTTCCACATTCCCTGCTAGACACTGAATGCCCCTCTCCTGTGTGCAACATTTTGCCTCCTGTGTGTAATGTTATACACTTATGGATTTGAGAGATGCTACTTAGGTTTGGGGTTTTTTGCCCTTCCCCTGTCCTGCTGTTTAACCTGTAAACCATCTTCTTAACCTGGTTAGGGGTGGGACAGAGATGTTGAGGAGAAGATATTGTGAGTAATGCAGAGTTGTGTAACTGCTAGTGCAAAGGAGTTTATTTCTTGCTTGGCTGCTGTACTCCAATAAAAATAAAAACTGGCATTTTCATAGTTGATAGGACTTTAGAGATGAGTTGGGTGAACAGGGAGTATTACAGACAGAGTTCCATATGGCAGGCTATCTGAGAATTGAATATGGGGATATATTTATAATAAAGCCATGAAATATGTTTAGACATAGCATGATAGAGTATAACTTTAAAGAGTTTCTAAACAATTGTATTTCTCATACATCTCATGTTCTCTTGCTGTTTGTTCTTTTTTGTTACACTAAGCACTGTCTTTATTTAGCATTGTTTGGGTTATGTATAGCTCTACTTCTCTTTTAGAATTTCTACTTATTTCCCTTTATTTCAAATAGTAATTCTCTTAGCATTTCACTCTGTTCACGAGTAACAGAATGAAACTGCCTATCATCCTGCTGTGTGAACAAAAGGTGAATTCGAGCACACTTACTGAATGCAATAGCATTTTTCATCTGCTTTTGTGGTGTATAGCAGTCACTTGTTTGCCATGTGTTGGCTTTAGTAGTGCGAGTTCCCAGGTTCAAAGATTGCTTTATATGACTTATAACCTCTAACCTTCTGCTTATAAAATATGTGTTCTTTAAGCAAGGTTAAATTTTGCAGCATTTTCTGCAATGTAGATTAGTTGTTTCATGTTTTATAAAAATGTGTTAAAAATACCTTATTTTAATTCCAGTTTTATTCTTGGTAATGAAAACAATTCCTTGTAGTTATTCAAATGACAAAAACTAAAATTCTTAAGACTGCTGCCTGCTGTATTTCTTAAGTAGAAAATGAAACTATTCTGTTGCTTGAGAATCAGTTGCATTTACCTGTAGGGCCAATTAAGGGCATCTTTCAAAATGCAATCAGAACGGGCATAAAATAACTTTTTGGGAATTCTGGTGGGAAGAACTGATCAGCAGTACGAGCCCTAATGGCTTCAGGTCTTAACTGAATTGTATGCAGCCACATTCCATAGCTCGGTGATCAGACATTGTTTAAATATTCAGCATCAAGAGGTGTCTGTCAGAAGCAGCTCTATCTGTTTTGTGTATTGCTCTGCTAGCAGAAAGATAAAGAAAAGTTAAAAAAGGTATAAAGCCTGTGTTGAACTTGGGAAGACACTAATGCTGTATTTTTTATGTCCTGGACGCAACACTAATTTGGAAGGTTGTTTATCCATTATTGAAACAAAACAACAAGGACTTACTTAAAAACAAAATGCATATTACTGCGTAGAATAATTCTTATTTTTTGTTTGTAATTAATAAGCATTAAGGGGAAAAAAAAATCAAACTAAATTTCAGTAACAGAATGTGTATTCAAAGAAAAAATACAGCTTACCTACCCTGATAAAATGATTCAAATAATCATGCTTGCTTTTCTAGGAAAAGTACTTCTTGTTGACCTGCAAAATTATATCTCTAGTATGCATATGCTTGGTTACTTTGTGATGGCCACATTTTATACAAATTCAACACTTCAGTATATGATAAATATTTCCAAGACTACACACTCCAGTGGCTTTGTGCTTTTAATCATTTTATTAGTCCAAATAGAAATGTTCTTACTGATTTGTATGGTGGAATCGTAATGTTGCAGTAAATTAGTTTATACTAATCAGTTAAATTTGAATGTCAGGAGAGGATTAAAAATATAATTAGAGCTTGAAAGTATTCTAGCTTGCTGTGTGTATCTTGTGTCATTTTTTTGCCATGTGTAGTGCTGAAAAGTGTCTCTTGTGTATAGCTGCCTTGGCTGTCGAAGAGCTTGGCTTTGAGCGATTTCATGCATTAATTCAGTAAGTAATATGTTGGAACATTTAAAATACAATATTTTGAAGTTACGCTAATATTCACAGGCCTGAAAGGGCTATGCTGAGGAACTTTTTGTGTGTTACTCATCAGGTTAAACTTGGTTTTCAAGTTTTGGTTTGGGGGGGTTTTGTGGTTTTCTTTGCATTTTAGCCATTTAAAATGGAATATTATTTTGAGCATAAGTATTAGGCTTTAAAATAAAACTGGAGCAATGTAATGTGATGACTTGGCCAGATTATGCATTTTAAGTTTATGAACTCAGAGTTCTATGAATCTAATCAAGATTTCTATTTAAGTTAAAGATGTTAGTCTTCAATATTTGTGTAATATCATCAGTACTTTTTCCTGATTTGAGATATCATAAGAAACATTTATTAAAATGTTTCATATACAAGACTGATTTTTGTTTCATACTTTAAAGACTATTCTTTTTTTGGGAACCTAAACCCAGAGTTCACAGTTCTAGTGAGTTTGTATTTAAAGATAAACAACCTTTTATTTTCACAGTGAACAGTTGGGTAAATATTGAACAAATCAATCCCCAAAAAGTAAATAAAGAGCAGCAGAATTCCAGAAAAACACCTGAGATGGAAAATGTTGCTAATTAGAACTGAAATAACCACAGCTCATTTTATCAGTGGTAATTATAGTGTGTTTTTTAAACCCATTGCCAAATAAGGAAATAAGAAAGAGGAGAATATAAAATTTTTATAACCATAGCTGATCAAAACACTAATTTCCTCCTTTCTTTCTTCCTCCCCTCCTGCTCACACCTTCAATCTTTGCACTTGTGGTACCAAATTAATTATTTTCTGTCATTCTCACTGGGAATGACTGCCCTGGCATTTGCCTTTAAACATCAGATGGATTTCAGAACTGGCTTTGCCTTGCATACCTTGTATGCCATGTGTACTCTAGTGATGAGGAAAGGATGTTTAGAAATAAAGTATTAGCCAGAGTAAACCCATCTATGGATATATTCTTGTAGATGTTTGTTTCTTTTTTAAACAAAACTTACTAAAAGTGTGCAAGAAATCAGAAAGAAAATAATACATTTGTTTGTGTAAGATAAGCAAAGATCTAGTTCTAGTCTGAATTACTCAAACTAATATTTGTGTTCTGAAATGTAGTATTTAGCTCAAACTACCCAGGAAATTGAAAGTGTATTGCTTCACTGGGATGTTGTTGAATTTCTTTCTTTTCTTGGCTTTTCAGGTTTTTTTCCTTTTTAAACATACAATCACATGGTGTTACCTTATCATCCAGGCAGTCACCATATAATGCAATAAGATACTATTCCAAATGTTAATATAACACTGTTCAGTGTTTTGAACAATTTGCTTTTTCCAGAGCTAGTGTTTAACAAAGTCGCATTCTTACGGGAAACTAAATAATATCTTCCAAAGCCTGGACGATAGTCTTACCTGGTTAAGTAGAAGGTTTATTTCTCCATTGTTTATGGCTGAATGTCTTTCAGAACGCTGTATAATGCAAATATTATTTTGATGACATACAATCTATTTGCAATTTCAGTAACAGTGTTTTATAGAATTACAGTAGTGGTGCAAGCTTCTCAGCTCTTTCACACGTGTATGTTACTTTATGGTTAGTGTTGGCATATAAGAATTGTTCATTTTTGCATTTTGCTCCAGAATTATTTATTGTTTTCAGATGGCAGTTACAGTAATTCCAGAAGAGCTGGTGTGTCATTCTGTATATAACACCAATCTGTTCTGCTTTCACTTTGACATTTTCATGTTAGATGTTAGTAATTCTTGGTTATGCTTTGTGACACTGTTCTAATGCTTCATCTAAATACACGCTTCTTTTCTGTTGTTTGTTTGTTGTTGTTTTTTGTCTTTAGCAAACGAGCATTCAAAAGCTTCCCTGAACTGAAGGATGCAGTTTGGGATCAATATTCAGCATGGACTAACAGATTTGGAGTATTGCTCTTTCTGTATTCTGTAATACTGACAAAGGTTTGTGGGTTGCTTGATGTATTTTGTGGGTGGGTTTTATTTCTTTGCTAAGAGAAAGTTTGTTCATGTAACCCTTTTTCTGTAAAAGGTGAACAATAAACTGATGAACTAAGTGAAGTCCAGATAAATGGATGAAATGGTATCTTCATCTATGTTGCAGTACAGTTCCAACCTAAAAATTTGAAAGGCTCAGTCCTTTGGTTTTTTTAGATTTTGATTTGTCTTTTTCTCTTCTGATCAGAGAGATTTACACATTTTAAAACATCCTTCCTTAGAAGGTATTTGAAAACATCTTCCTTTGAAGAGAAAGCAGCCTGTTAAATTATCAGTTCATGTAAAAACATCAGCTTCCCAATTGTTTTACTGTTGCATTCTGTTGTTGTATAAATGTTGCAACTCATTCCTTAAGATAGCAAAATGTTTGTAATTTTTCTGCAGGGTATCGAAAACATAAAAAATGAAATCGAAGATGCAACTGAGCCATTGATAGATCCTGTTTATGGTCATGGAAGGTAAGCTGCAAAATAGGTTTGCTACCACTTAAAATAGATTTGTGGGCTAATTTTTTATGACTTACATAACTGATCATTCTTTTAGGAAATTACTGACATTAAAATGCAGACTTGATTATAACTAACTAAAAACAACACTGAAAAATGTGTCTTTTTCACTGCTAACTCCTTTTAGTACATCAGCTTTTAGTTTTAGTTGAATCTTCAGATGGATAATTCTCAAATTCAGGGCTACATTCTACATGAAGTTTGTGTTTGAAACAATGGAGATGATAATTAGTGTTCCTGAATTAAAATACACATAGTTAATGGAAAATAGTTATAAAATGTCTGCTTGGGTAGTCCAATGATTTTTTAATTTGTTACAGATAACCACATTTTTTGAAATAAATTTTGTGCCCCTTTTAATTTCTTCTGTCTTACATAACTTCTTTCTGTTGTATAGCCAAAGCTTGATTAATCTGCTGTTGACGGGACATGCCGTTTCTAACGTGTGGGATGGAGACAGAGAATGTTCAGGAATGAGTAAGTTGATTCTAGCTTATACTTGTTCATATTTTTTACATACTCTGAGATGCTGACCTATAGATTTTGAACGTTTTCAATTTCTTTTTTGTTAGTCTGCTTGTTTACTGCCCTTTGATTTAAGTAGACGTCAAATGGAAATAAAACATACTTGCACAAAATTGCTGCTGTTAGTATCAGTGAATACAGGATTGTCAGCTACAAATTGAATGTGGAAGTTACCTGATGACCTGGATGATGTGAGTTCAATCTCTGCAATTTGGGAAGTTTGAAGACAGGGCCACTATTTAAAACAGCCACATCAAACTGGAGAAACAGACTGACAGGAAAGCATCCTGAGATGCACCCAAGTCCTGTGCTCGGGATGGAATAAACCCATGGAATAGCCCAGGGCAGCGCTGTCTGGCTGGGAAGCAGCTTTGTAGGAAAGGACCCAAGGCCATTATGGGCAGCAAGTTGCACTCAGTCACTGGTGTGTCCTCTGCAGAGAAGGACAGCTGCATCATGGACTGTGCCTGGAGGAGGGTAGCCAGCAGCTGAAGAGAAATGGTGGTTCTTTTATCTGGCACTTGTGGGACCACCGCTGGAATGGTGTGTCCAGTTTTGGACTCCCCAGTGCAGGAAAGACATTGACATAGTGGAGTGATTCACTGGAGGCTCATGATTAGGGGGCTTTTGTGGGTTTCGTGTTTCATTTTACAAATAGAGATTATCTGAAAACAGGAACAGTTTGAATTGTGGAAGTGTTCACATCTCCTCCTCCAATGCTACAAAGTCCATCAGTGTGTTTCTTAAAATGATTTTCCATCATCTAAGTCAGCACTGAAAATACTTACTTGAAATGAGGTTCAGGACAGATCCATACAAGACCTGAATCAAAATGCTCTGGTTTGATGATGAAGAAATAATATAATCTCCTTTGAGATATCTTAGACTTGCACTTGGTTATGATTTCATGCAGCCTTTGCTTTCAGACTTACAGAATATCATCTGGATATTCTATTTAATGTTCCTCTCTTTTACATTGTTGTCATTCACCACCCTATTTCTAATTGAAATTTGTTTCAGTTAGTCTTCCAGGTTTCATCTGTATGTTCTCTTCAGTATTTTTAATTTTCCATTTTTGATTATGATTTATCAGCCTGAATTTTTAGATTATGATCAATCAATCAATCTGAATTGTTCTAGCAGCTTTCCTTTATATTAGGCTAAGTTGCTGTTCTGCAGTTCAGTATATTGGTTTAGAAAACTGTGAGTTCATTCCCTCATTTGCCTTTCAGATTATCTTTCTGCTAGGCTTTATTTCTTAGTTATCCAAGTTGGAATTTTTTTCTTTCCTGAATTTTGTTTTTCTTTTCTGAACTAGCTATGGACACAGTAATAGTCCACATTTAGGTTCTCAGTCAAGTTTTGCCCCAAAAACCTGGAACCAGAACTCCCATAGAGTCTATCTCTTTTTGTGGAGAGTGGAGGAGCAGAAAATGGTCCTTAGTACTTCTTAAGGATCTGGTATTATGCATCCTGTTAGTTTTTCTGACCACTCAGGTAATTGGACTTTACTATTGGGAGCCCTCCATTTTCTTGAAGCTCTTTGATAATTACAGTCAGAACCTGCTTATTGTCTTAAATCTATAATCATAGCTGTTACTAAGTGATTTGTTGTAGTCTGTCAGAAAGAAAGATAAAGAGCAGCCAGTACTGTTCACAGCTTCTTAGGCAAGACTGAATTTTGAATGCATTGTCACATTTCCTTTACAGAGAAATCTTTTTAGTCATCTCTTCTCCTTTGAGCATTTCTCTTGGATTTTTTCTCTTTGTGTGTAAAGCCTTCAGCTTCATTCATGTCAATGCCTATGAACTTGTCATCTAGAAGAGTTGTAGATGTCAAAATAACAAGGACTGAATACTGTTTCATTCAGAAGTTATCTAAAGTCACTTTACTTCTTGTCCAACTATTTAGATAAGCGGTTTAAAGGTACTGCCAGTAATTCTAGCAGTGATGAAAGAGCAGAATAAATTGCAAACCTGTGGAATTACCATGTGTTTGCATATTGTACTCAGAGCACTGACTCTCACGGTCAATTGCATATTTTCCAAATAGGGTAGGAGTTACTAACTGGAGTTGTTCTTGGCCATTGATGCTAAAAATGCCAGTGAAATGGTATCTCTTCTTTGGCCATCTACATATTCTCCTTTAAACCTTTCCTCTTATTTTCATCTCTTCTCTTGCCACAACTGTCCACAGGGGGAAGCAGTTGGGGTTTTTCCTGCTTTTTCCGGGCTGTTGTTCCTCCATGCCCCGTGGCAATTCCCCTTGGGTGCAGCCAGGGCTGGAGCCGCCTCTCCCGGGCGGTGCCAGGGGTTCCTGGGCTTGCTGTGGTCGCTGGGTGGCGCTGTGCTGATGCGGATGGTAACAAAATGTGTTCAGCTATTCGAGTCCTTTGCAAAAATGCTTTTCCAAGCAAGAGGAACTAACTTTGTGACAGGAGACATAAATATTCATTTTCTTAGTTGATTTTTGGTGTTATCAGATGTCCTCCAGTCATCTTCTTTCGTTTTGGGGTGAGCATATTCACAGAATACACTTTTATTTATTGCAGCTAGTCTCCGTTTGCGACTTTGTAAATCATCTGAGAGTAGTTTTTGCTCTTGTGTCTCTCCTCTCTGTTGGCTTATTCTGAAGGAGGCAGGGGTAGACCGGTGACTACAGGCTGAAGGTAACCTAGGAGTTTCCAGATACACAGTCTGTGTAGCTTGACTACTAACTATTCAGAATATTCACACTGTGTGCCTGCTGCTGTAGCCAAAATCCCAGCACTCTCTAGTTATCAGTTAGAGTTCTCATCTAGTTGGAAACAAAGTACTTAATCATAGAATTATTTTCAATAATTTTCTGAATAATAAATATTATCTGCATGTGACTTCATTGTTCTGTACCCAGGTATTGGCTCCTATATCTGAAACCCTTGTTTAACAGACTGAACTTTACATTGATTTTTGTTATTGGATTTTAAGAAATACATATGATGCATAAAATTACTTCTCCAGTGTACTGTCACTTACTTTTGCCACTCATTTCCTTCATTGCACATATAAATGTGCTATCTCTGTATGTTAGCTGCTCCCTAGTTTGCAGGATTCTTCACTATTTTTTTTTTAATTGGGCTATGGCTCTTTCCCCTAGCTCAAAGAAAGGATGGGTTGTCTCTGCATATGTCTCAGCTGTAAGCCAGTGAGACAGTGGGGTTTTGCAAAAGATAATCTATGCACCCCTGAATATTTTAATTCCAAGCAAGTTTGAAGGTAATCTGTGAAAGTGCAGCTTTCAGATCAAAGAATTCTACACTGCAAAGAGCTTTTTAATATGTACAGCTCACACTCCAAGGAAGGAGTTGTACTTCCAGACACAAAGATAGTGAACAAGCTCATGTTTGTAAGGGTTTTGATTTTCAGGATTGGATGTATGGAGACTTTTGCTTGACAGTATATGGAAAAATTAAGCTAAATCTATAATTGTTCTGCACAATTGTTCTGTTGCAAAATTCAGTGAGGTAAACTTGAAGTTGGTGAAGGGAGTAGAGCATGCCTGGTGCTGCAGAGTTCACTTCTGCAAATCCAGGAATATTTTAAATTGAGAATGGTTTCTCTCACTCATTATGGTCCTGAAGCTTTAGCCAATGGATAAAGATGTCTGGTTTATGCTGTTGCACACAAGTGACTGGTGTTAAAAAAACCAGTTGAGATTTAGTGTTTTAGAAGGAACTTTCAAATATGAGAGTCAGTGTTCCACGAAAAAAAGGGAAATCCAGATATTCCTAAATTGATTGTAGCGTGTTTCCGGTATGTGCTACTCTTGTTAGACAATGTTTGGGGGTCTAGTAGAGCTATTCTGAGCACACAGTACTTGGAACTCCTTAGATTATGTATATGAAAGACAAGAGCTTCTTCCAAATCTGTATAATTAGGTTTGAAGCTTGAATTTTGAAGTACTTTCTTTTTCTTTATGTCAGAAGACCTCAAGTAAGGCTCTGCAAGGGCTCTTCCAATCAGTAGTACATAAGTATTTCAGCGATTCCTGGCAGCTGTGTTTGAGAGCCTAAAGTGGAAGTCAAGACTGAAAATCAAATTAGTTTTTCTGCTAACAAAACTATTATTTCCAAAATTTTGTTTTATTATTCAAAATGTGGAATGGTTAAGATAAATATGGCCAAGGAACTCTAAGAAAAAAAGAGGGAGAGAGGAAGAAACATTCCTTTATGCATATATATATATATGGGATTTTCTCTTCTTCAAGATAGCTGGTTTTCTTAGATTTTTCTCAGAATAATTGTGATGTAAGTTGCAAGTACTTCCTCTACTTCCTCTCCTACAAAGGCCAACAGGTTTTGAAAAGAGGCTATCAACAGGAGGCTCTTTAAACCATGAGTCTGTATCTTACTTTTTAGAGAGATATATAGAGAGATTGTATTTATAGAAGTCTTGTTTTATAGTGAGAGAAATTACCATTTTGACTCTAACTTGATGATTTGCTCTTGTTACTAAAACTGCATAACTTAAAATTCTTACCACTTGACCGATTTTGAAAGTAAGAAAAAATGGCTTAAAATAGGATTTGCAGATTTTTCTTGAATAAATTTTGTCTTTTCTTTTGAGCAGAACTTCTTGGCATACACAAACAGGCAACAGTAGGCTTTTTGACGTTGATGGAATCTCTGAGATATTGTAAGGTAAGCTGTTTTCTACATGCATTAAAGGTTTTCTTTCATTGAAGTGTCTTTCATTGAAGGCTTTTTTAACAGTATTACTGAAAGCTTTACTGTGTACTATTGGAGATCTTAAAGAACTTTCAAATAATGTCCAAGTTCAACCTGAGACTAAGATATTAAGACAAATATATGATAAAGTTGTTAAATACATCCTACTGAGTAAATGTCCTTTGATGCTATTTAAATTAGAACTTTATTGCACCAATTGATTATTGCTAGTTAAAAGCCTCTATTTTTACTAAAATAACTCTAGTGAAAGTTATGTAGATGGTTATAAAATTGCGAAGTCCTAAAATGGCTTGCTGTTGGATTCCAATTTTATTGTTCTCTTTTTATGCCGTCACTTTCTCCCATTTAAAATAAATACCCATACGTAAAAATGCCATAGCATATATTAAAACATTAAGCAACTGTATTCTAAATAGAATCTATTCAAATTTTTAAAGGTATTTTAATGCATTTATCTCTGGACATTCGAAAGTAGCTGATGTGCACCTTAGTCCATATTGTTTCTTCCTGTTGCGAGAATTTCTTGATTTCTGGTTTTTATTTGAGAAATAATAGGTGCTTTACTGTTGTGGTTTAACCCCAGCCAGCCATGAAGTCCCACACTCCTGCTCACTTGCTCCCCCAGCAGCAGGATCAGCAAGAGAATTAGAAGGGCTCAAGCTGAAAAACTCATGGGTTGAGATAAAGGCAGTTTAATAGGGAAAACAAAAGCCACACACACAAGCAAAGCAAAACAAGAAATGAATTACAGCTTCTGATGGGCCTGCAGGCATTCAGCCTTGTCCAGGAGAGTGCGTCCCCATCAAGGGTTAACAGTTACTTGGGGAGACAAATGTCCCCCCCATTCCTCCTTCTTCCCTCCCACTTTGTATGCTTTATTCATTTGGGTCACCTGTCCCAGCCCTGTCTCTTCCCAGCCTCCCTTGCATCCCACCACCCTTGCCAGTGTGGCTGTTAAAAAGCAGAAAAGGCCTTGGCTCTGTGTAAGCTCTGCTCAGCAGCAACAAAAACATCTCTGTTATCAACCCCATGTTCAGCACCAAACCAGAACACAGGCCTGTACCAGCCACCGTGAAGAAAATGAACTCTCTCCCATTCCAAAGCAGCACATTCCACCCCTTATTCCATACCATTTATGTCATGCTCAGGTCCTACACTATTCAATACAACCTCATTAACCATCACCCTCCTTCCCACCCTGTCATATAAAATATATACATCATTCCCTTATTCTGAGCACCCTTGCTGAATGTCCCTATAATGTCCACAAAATGTCCTTTGAGTTCCTTTAGTCCATGGCTTTGGGCTCCATCTGTCCTGCTGGTCGCTCAGGATAGGAGGCCTGGAGTTTTGGGCACCACATCCAGCTTGGGTCGGGTCACTGCTGCACTGCATCTCTTCTTGTAAGGCGCTCCCCCATTGGTTCAGGTGGTCCCTGTTACAGTAATTCCCATAGCAGCAACTCCAATCTTGGCTTACAAAAAATTAAAAGCATCCATTGCAACCCCCACCCTTGGTCCTGGTTGTCTGGTTTGATGCTGCCATGAGCTCCTTTGCTTGTTCCCAGCCTGGCTGCAGCCAGGGACTCCTGCTACGGTGCCCCATTGGTGCAGTCCATATGCTGCTCCTCCCTGGGCTGCAAGGGAACAGGCTGTTTCACCACAGGCTCCAAGGGAATCTACTTCCCCTCTTCCAGTGTGGGCTCCTGCTCATGTGAGACAGCTCTCCCTGAATTTATCCAGCATCTCCTATGGGGTCACAGGTCTTGGCTGTTCTACAGGAGCTGCTTTTGAAACAGCATTAATATTTGATTTCTGAACCTTTTTTCATTGCTCTTTGCTTTCTTTTCAGTCTGTATCAAATTTCTTTAGCTTATTTCAGAGTTAAAGAGAATATTGTAATTGGCAGAATGTTGGCGTATTGACTACAACTGGCTATCCCTTCGTTAATTAAATAAGTGTCAATTCTGAATTAATTAATCCAAAATCAGCTAATAAATCAAGTGAACTTTTAGCTTTCATTAGCATTTGATTGTAGTATTGTTAAGTGTAGCACTTACCTGCAAGCTAAACACTTTCATTGTTTTATTGAACGTTTTGTATCACTGGAGTCCCAGCTGTTCAGAAAATGAACTAAAGTTTCATTAACCTGGGCACTAACTAGATGACCTTTCTGGGTTTGCTTTGTATTTCTGATTTTATTGTACCTTTTTAGGTTGGCTCCTATTTGAAATCTCCAAAATTTCCCATTTGGATACTTGGCAGTGAAACACACCTCACAGTCTTCTTTGCAAAGGTATGTTAGATGTGGTTTTGGTAACCTCAGGCAGATAAACACCACATAAATTCAAAGTGCAGATCTTGCCTCAATGTGAGTTTTATGTGGCTTTGATGTAAAAACATAGGCACTAAAATTTTTAATTAAGCCTTTCCTTGAAGGCAGAGTTGTTCCCATATTTGAGCAGTATCTCATACCTTCAGGTGGGAAGTCTTTTAGTTTTAGCTTAATTTGTTGGGCTGGGGGAAGTTTAGGCTTTGGAACAATATGCGTAAGAACTGTCTGAGATTTCTATAGTGCAAGAGAGATTTATGTAGTAGTTTCATCTCCCTGAGAGTACTTTCATGATTTTTCATCAGTAGTTAGTTGTTCTAGATTAAAAATAGATATCGGGATGTTACAATAATTTATTATATATTTTTGGTCAGATATCTACTGTAGGCTGTGAAACATAAAATGCTTTTGGTAGGACTCTCAGTTTATAATCTTAGACCAGAATTTCCATGTAAACAATTTCTGTTTCTTTAGCTGAAGATTGTAAGTTTTCCTTAAATTCTGTTTTTACAGAACACTTTTTTCTGTTTAAAAAATTATTGAAACTTTGAATGCTACCTACTAGTGTATTTATTGGTACCTATTAGAAGTTAACTTCCCTGTACCTAATATCTTAATTAAAGCTTTAATTGTAAATCTTGAAATTAAATACTAGAGCATATGACAAAGATAAAGCTGTAAATTCTCAAACTGTTGAATTTCCTTAAATAAGGCTTTTGCCTAATCTTTAGAAAGACAACACAAGTGACTAGATTTTTCTTACTAAAAAACAAACCTTCACAATCTACTGGAAGTTTGGGTAGTGGTATTTTTTAGTCTTTTAAACTTAAATTTTAAAATTCCTTGAAATTAATTAGCCAGTTTTACACATTTAAAATTTTTTGCTAATTTTTAATTAATTTTGCTAATTTTTTAATATTTTTAATATAAGATAATTATTCTTTCTTCCTTACTCAATGAAATAGAAAAATCATTATTTGCCTTTGGATATTTGTTTTCTGCTTTACTCTCTCCCCAATCTTCCAAGTAAAGATTTTTTATTTAAATTTTGAAATTTTATCCCTAGTTTTTCTGAATGATACCATCAAAGTCCTTACCTTGTTGCATAGACAGCAGTGTGATGCAAATAGGTATAATCTCTCTGTTAAGCCAGTCCAGCATTCCTGTCACAGTGTTACCACAGCTAATGTTCAGTGTCCACAGAGACCATTTCTGGGCAGAAATCCACTTCTAATGCTCTTCCTTTTAGGATGCTGAAGGCTGTTTTTGGGTTTAGAGTAGCTGGGTATCTATATCTGGTGTCTCCAATTGGTTCTGCTTTCTTCACTGAACTCCATTTAGGCTATTTAAAACTTCAGCTTGTGATTATTAAAAAAACAGAATAAAGAATTGGCATGGTCTTGACAAAGAATTTCCTAGATTTCTGTTGTTATTACTATTAAGCAAAGGAGCTGAAGGTGTGTAAAACACTTTGCTTTTGAATTTGCATGTCTGATCTCACCCTTTTTAAAGTAGTCGTTGAGCATTTCAGGTGGAGCAGAGATGTCAGCTACAGTGGGAATACAAATTGTGTTGACAAACCATTATTGTATCAATTGAAGCTACATGTCAAAAACCACAGGAAGAAACTTGAATGCATTGCCAGGGTGGTTAATCAGCAAGTTGTTAAAATAGTCTGTCATTGTGTAGATGGTGTTTGATACTGAAGATGTCGCTCCTTGTTTGATGTTGAGTTTGATTACATGAGAAAGAAATGTTCAGAATTGAAAGAAAAAAATGAACTGCGGAGCCAAAACCAGTGCAGATTAAATTTTTTAAAACCCCAAGTTTTAATTATTTCAAGCTGCATATATTTTTTCAGGAACATAAAGCCTTCTTTTTAAATAGAATAATGTTTGGCAATTACTAAGCAGAACAGTAGTCAGTTTTGTCATTAGCTGAGTAATTAGGTCTAGAAATCTAGAAACAGCGATCCTCCTAGGCTACTGTTGCTATAGACAACTAGTGTGGGAAAATTAGGGAACAGAATCTTCATTTCCTTGAGCATGGAGGTTTAACAAGCTCAAATTTTGCATACCCTTCTACTAAAAGAAATCTGTCTGCCTTTAGTACTTCGATGTTTAACTCAGATTCTTTACATTAGATGAATGATAAACTATTCTCTCCTATCAGTGGAATGAAAGAGAAAGCACCACGCTCTTCTATCTCAGAACATTTTGATTTAAATATTTCAGGCTTCTATTGCTGTCTGCCAGAATACATTTGCACCATTCTGCATGTGGGCCATTCTTTTGTCGCTATGACTGTGAGAAATGGTTTATTTTGTAACATAAATAAATCTGTTCATAGCTGCCATTCTAAAGCTCTCTATATTTTCATTGGATTTTAATGAACAAAATGCAGCACACTATCTTTGGCTGAAGGTCACACTTACAGCTGAAAGTGAAAATTAATTAACTAATGTGTGTAATTTGGCTGAAGCTCTCTTGTAATTGCTGCTGCATGAAATAGCTGTAAAGAGAGACGGTTGAGTCAATTCCTAGTTTTAAGACAAGTCTACAGTGGGTCACCAGTTTCTCCTGTCACTAAAATTTTCATCTACCTGCATGATCTTCATCTCCACATCTTGACTGTCATGGCATTCCTGTACATACCCAGTGAGTTATTAACCTTGTTTTAGTACAGAGATTTGGAGGTAGAGAGAAATAACAAATTATTTCTTCATTGAAAAAGCAGTTTTGATTGAAGCACATTTTATTGAAGACAATATCAGTAGTTTTTTTCTCTGGGACTTAACCAACCTGTCATCTGCCAAATAATTATTTGTAGCTAGATATTTTGGAAAGAAAATAGAATCTGGAAATATGTGAAATGAAACCTCACATCTTCCATAAATTCATTTCTGGAGTAGACTGTTTTGAGCAAAAATACTACAGCTTTTTCTGTAGATGAGTGAATGTTGAAGTCAGAAAGCACAGGTGAACATCTATATTACCTAAATAGCTCTTCAAAACTCTGATAGTTGTGTGTGTCATAATAGAGTTGGAAAAACTTTGTGAATCATTGCAAGGGGGTTCCTAGCAAAGAACCATAAGTAGTACCATCATATTATTTTTCTTTGCTTTTCTGTTGTGTGTATAAAGTCAGAAAACTGCTAAATGCTCAGCAGTCCAAATTTAATGTCGTCTGAAAAAATAAATGTGGCTATTACTCTTAGTGGTCATGGACTGGGCATTTGCAACAAGGTAGATTTTGCCTGAAAAGGCAAGTATATAGATTATTCATAAGCTACTAAATCTGAGCAGCTATCACTTATGCCTCTCCCTGCCCACCCTTCCTTTCAGTGAATAGGAAAACTTTCAAATGGCTTCAGTTAAACAAGAGCAAACAAGGAATCTTTCGTCTGACATACCAAGTATGCCTGCATGCTCTGTCAGACGGTGCAAAGGCAAATATGTGGTGTTGAAAATGTCCTCTAAAAATCAGCTTTTTCACTGCAGCCTTTTTGGTTGTTTTTTTTTTTCCCCTTTTGTTGTAGGGATAAGAGAGATAGTAAGAAGTGTGGCAGCTCTAAATAAGCCTGTGATGTTCTGGATGAAATGTTGTGCCAGCACTTTGTAATCATTTTTTATGTTACTCACCGGAAGTTATGACAAGCTGAGACAATTCAGAACTTCAAGGAATGTCAAAGTGTGGTCAGACACTGTATAGAAGAGTACCAACAAGTTGAAATGTTATGCAGAATATAACAAACAAATGTTCCAGTGTGAACAGTAGGAAGAACAACAGGAGGCTAATAGGTGCTTTCTAAACACTGTCTGTGACAAGGGAATCCACATTGTGTTGAAGTTTGAATTCAGACTCACTGAAAGGGAAAGACATGGAATAAATGTCTGTCTGGTGACTTCAGGTGATAGAAACTCTGTGGGGATGCTTCATCTCTGTAGGTCTTTAAAAAATTCTTAGTTTTTTTCTACGTCTTTGAGCACAGAGGTCTCAACAGACTTGGCTATCAGCTTTCAGTTTCAGCATTGTGGCATTTCTAGACTTGAAAAGTCAGATAAGCAGAGAAAATGCCTGCCTGAGAAACCTGAATAAGTTACAAATTACTGCTTTTGAAGGAAAATGTCCTGTCCTGGTCTCCTGGAACCACATTGGTTTTGGATTACATTTTTTTATTTCTCTGGCTTTGATCACTGTAACCTGTTCTACACATTCTCAGGGCCTTTTTTCTGCATCCTTGATAGCATTGTCTCTCAGAAGAAAGAACATTCACTTCTCTTCCTAAACAATCTCTTTCATCAGAGTTCAACTGAGGGACACCTCAGCAGACCCTGGCACTGCAATAGGAGAGCCTAAATGTGGGCCAGTTGTGTTTACCAGAGCAGGGCCGAGGGGGAGTGTGCGTGTGTACAGCATTTCAGCTCAGAACAGCAGCAGAGGTTGCGGGTGGTGTGAAGGGAAACAAGTTGCATTAGTAAAATTTCAGTCATTACTAGTATGTGTCAACAACTTTGATTTTTACAAAAGTAACCTAAGTGTATCCTTTAAGAACTCTTCTGCTTTGGAAAGGTATTGAAAAATATCTATGTACTTCCTTTTTTGGTTTTTTTGCTTCCATGATCAGTAAATGCAGGTAAGCAAATTTTGAAAAAACTTGTTTTCATCTGAAAGAAATTAAATCACATTTTGAAGATTCCACTTCAGGAAATGGTTACAGAGCATGAGGATTTAGGGTCTTCACTTTTCAGGAGTAAGAGGAATTGGTTTTGTTGGAGCAGTCTGGACATCTAAATAGAAAAGATACGGATGTGTGAGGCAGCAGCAGAAAATATTTCTAGACTAAAGTAGGTTCCCATTTTCTGTGTGCTGTTTAAGAGCAGGGAAGCAAATGCTGTTCTGTTTTTGACAGTAGCACTCACCTGACTAAATCAGCATTGGCTCTTCAAATATTCCTTTTGCTAATTTAAGAGCTCTTTTTTGCAGGAAGAGACCTGTTTTTAAAGTGAATATTAAAGGAGGGTGTTTCCTGTGGCAACTCTGGGCTCCCAAAAAGAATTAAAATTATTCTACGGGTTAGTTTAAGATTTGTAGTGTAAATGCAATTTGTAAAATAATTTAAGTTGTTCTGAATAATGCAACTGTAGCTGCAGCTCTGTTCAGTTCAGAAGCAATTCCAAATGAGTTTTCTAGTAGAAAGGCTGGCTTTGAGGTTGCATTGTTGGATGGCACGGAACATCTCAAAATAAAACACTTCTGAAAGGTTCTACCCCACTCGAGCTTCACGAGATCAAAGAGGGTAAATGTGGAACCTTGTTCTGCTATTTGTGGGTCTACTCAGATTTTACTTGCAGATTAACTAGTTCCTACTACAGATGTGTGGTCCTTTTTGTGACCCGGTGCTTCTGAACAGTTTGTTTATTGTTTGTTTGGAAGGTTTTCTATGGGAGAACTTGTACTTGGTACATTCATGACAGTGATTTTTCTCACCAGCATTTATCAAGTAACTTTGAGATTTTGTCTGAGTTTTTCATTCTAGTAAAAGAGACTCTCTATATGTGATGCAGCAGTGCGTGGTGGCTTATTTCTTTCTGATGAAACCAATTCATGAAATCAATTTGTCCAGAGTCTTGGTGGCTTTATCTTCCCTAAAGATAAGAAATCAGAAGCATTGTCATTCATGAAATCTCTGGAGTTCTTTGGGTTTGTTTGTTTTTGGTTTTGGTTTTTTTTTGTGTTTTGTTTTTTTTTGTGGGTTTTGGTTTTGGTTTGGTTTATTTTGTTTTTGTTTTTTTGTTTTTTTTTAGTTTGTTTGGGTTTTTTTTGTTTTGGGGGTTTTTTGTTTTGGTTTTTTTTTGTTTGTTTTTGTGGAGGGAAGTGGGTGGTTTGGTTTTGGCTTTTTATTTAAGTAGAAATGTGGTTTTGGTTTTAAATGAAGGTGGCTTTCATGAGAAACTTCAGCCATCATACAGTTTTTAGCTTTGCTCAGGAGAAATACTTGTTTGGTTTTATTTCCCAGTTTCCCACATTGTTTGAATGAGCAGCCAACTCTGATAGCTGCTAGGAAATAGCAGATCTCCCTGTCTGCTCAATTTTGTTGCTTTACTTCATCTTTACTTAAAAAAATGTTTAAATACTAGAGAAGGCAAAGTCCCTCTGAGTTGCTATACTTATTGAAAAGACTTTATCCCAAAATGTTAGACATTTTGATAGTGTTTCGTGCTCGGGTACATGAGAGAATGCCTTTGTACTGACTCTCAGCATGCTGTTTCCCCACCCAGATAAAATCTTGTAAAATGGGGGATGGGGAGTAGTTCTAGCAGTTCCAATAGAAACTTTCAATCTAGCACCATTTAGATACAAAAATTGAAAATAAAATCCTACCACATATTGCTTGAGATACTCTTTAAAATGAAGGTGGGCTAGAAGGTTACAAATTGGGCTCTACATTATAAGAAAACTTCTAGAAGGAATTGCAGCCTCCTGTCTCTGGAAGGAAGAGGCTGTGAGTAACATCTAGTTTGCATGTAAGTTAGCCTACCATGGGAAAGACTGATTTTTAAAGAAATACATTTAAGTTGATTCATTCTTTTTTGTAGTATATGCAGAGTGGTTTGCAAGTAATAAATACATCAAAGAAATTTCTAAATGCAATTTTATGGATTATAGGTCACCCTTACCAAATTCTGGAAGTAGACGCACTGGATAGATACAAAGGCTGAGAACTTGTATCATTCCATATCCCTTGTAAGTGTGAAACTAATGTTGGTTCCAGTTATATTTGATACAACAGCAAAGACACTGGGCTTGAGTCATCACATAATGCGTAAATAATTCTAGGTTTGAAATTTGTATTAGTAGACATACGGGCTCATTGTCAAAATCCAGTTAATCAACAGAGTTTTTCATAGTGTTGAAGTATTTAAAAATCAGTTTGATATTTAATGAACTGTTGCATTAAAAATTTGTATTTGTTATTCCAAATCAAGGGAAAAGCAAAATACCGATGGCTTTTTCCTCCATCATTTGCTTCTTCTACTAGTCTGGTGCCCTAACCTTTCCACATACAGCTCTCCCTTGATTCTGCCAGAATTGTTTCATTTTCAACTATATTAAATAGCAAAGTGTTGTTGATGCTGTTGCTCAGATAGCAATGCAACAGGATACAGCCATCCATTGAGAACTCACCTGAAGTTTTTTTAAACATACCTTTTGTAATATACCAGGCTCTTGTGTATTGTGTTACTTTTTTTCCTCCTGGTTGCTGAACACATCCACCTCCCACAATGGACTAACATTTACCACTGGAGTCTGCATTTGGCCTGTGTTATGTTTGCAGCTGTTGCAATCTGCTGGTAGTGTTCTGAAATTGGGTATTGTTTATAAATATGTTTTTGCATAATGGATTCACAGACACCTTCCTTCTGTGGGTCACTGCTCTGGAATATCGTATAGCACAACTTGGAATCCTTCCAGTGCCTGATAGCTTCCAAGCTGTGAATGAGTTAATTGTTAGACCACAGTAGATGTTGGCCTGAAAAGTGAAAACTCTTTTTCATAAGCCTTCTTCTCATTGGTATATTTAAACTCTGGCTTTTTAGTATTCAAAATGATTTTAAATTTTTGCTTTCTGCATGTATTTGGATATACTACTGTCCTTTTTATTTTAACCACTCTGGGTAGTGGAACAAGTACTGTTACACCCTAAACAATTTGTAATTCATCCAGTATGTGTGTGCAAATGAAGAGGAAAAGCACAAACTTCTTGATTCCCTTAAAGATCTTCAAAAGTCTAACCCAAAAGCTTTGCCTTCATAGATATAATGCATTTTCATTTCCTGCTAGTTTAAAAGTCATTGTATAGTACATACACAGTTAGGAAGATGGCATTAGCTTTCTTAATAGTGAATCTGGCATCAAGTGAAGAATTGAAAGAAAGGTGTTAGTTAAAAGCAGTAGAGCACTCCTCTCCAGAAATTCTGTAAATGCAGTGCTATGCTCCAGTGTCCACACCAGGCTTTGGCACACTGGTGAATTTATGGCAGAGATAAGGGCGAGGTAAAAGGTGCTGTTTGTCATAAGATGGAAACCTCAGCATATGGAGAGGGTAAAAACATTTTGAGGTTTTTTTGGTTTTTGTTTGTTTGGGGTTTTTTTTTGTTTTGTTTTTCTTTTTTTCCTCAACAGCTGCGTATATGTGTGATTATTAAAGGTTATAAACCAGAGCAGGTCAGCACATAAATTAGTTTAGGACAGTAAATAGTATATTCATAATCAGGGGTTGTCTCATGGAATCATTGCAGAAATTTAATTTTGAAAGAGAAATCTTGAGTCATTTCCACACAGAATTTTTTATAAGAACCCTAAAGGCTCAACCACTGTCTTCCAAAATATGGAATACAATATGCTTATAGTAACACAATGAAGAGAAAGCAAATAAAATGAACAACTTCTCTGCATATCCCATGTATCTTTATATGAGGTGAAAATCATATTGATAATGCCGGGCTCACACCATCCATTCTTTGTTTTGCAAAGCACTTTCCCTTTTACTTTATCTTCCAATTGTAGCCTCCTAACTGCATATTTTTAATACCAGATAATGATACTGGGAATACTAAGATCTAGAATTGGGAATGTGGTATTCACCATGTGACAGAATGGTAGTTCCAGCTTATGAGCTGGTTACCTGCCTGTCGTGTGTTCTGTTGGAGAAAATGAATCTCTGAGTGGCTAATCCTTGCTCCCTTGTTATAAATACACGTTCTGTTTGGAATCCAAGGAATCATTCTTCCCCTTACAATTTTTCTTCCTGAGAAAATGTCACGAAGTTGTTAATGTATTACAGAACTTAGAAAACAGAGTTTTAAATATAGTTAGTGAATGCCTGTTAAAGATATTTTTAAGTGAAGTGTTCTTGGGCAAAACAACAGGGAAATTATTTGTGGCCATTTGTGTCTTTGCATGTTTTTTCTCCATAATGTCTGAAGACCAGATGTTCTTTTTGAGCAGGGTGCCATGTATCCTTGGAAGTAGAGCCTTACTTTTTTTTTTCCTTCTGTACAGCCTGCTTTATTCCCATGTTCCCAAACCCTACTGGGATAGATGTAAAAACTAGAAACAGTACATGAGAAGCCCAACATGCCAACATATGCTTCAGTAATAAGAATATGCTTTAAAATGGTAACTGTTGTAGTCCTGTGCTGAAATTTTGTGCCAAGTTCTGCTTTTTTGCCAAACTCACACACTGCCTAATAAACCTGTGACATGACAGACTGAACTTGTGTAGAGAATCCCTATCAGGCTTTAGATCGTTTTGTAAGTGGCAGGAACCTGGTTGAGATCAGTTTGGGTTGTAGCTGTTGTTTGATCCACAAAACCTTAACACATGTGACAGCTGTGGAATCCCCAGGCACATAGGGTGAATCCATACACAGCATCAGATCCAAGTACAGTCACAAACATCTTTAGCAACCAATTTCTAATGACTTTTTAAAAAGCATTGAAGAGTAAGTTTTTCATCCCTTTATTTGCTCCTTTCATACCAATAGCAGCTTTGTTGCATACTAAAGAAATATATCATCTTTGACCTCTTTTGATAAGGCAGCTTTGCTTTCAGGTTAGGATATGTGAATGAATGAATTGTAAGTCTAAATGTGGAAGAACACAAATACAGAGAAAGGCAGAGGCAGGGATTGTCTGTGGAGGAGGGACCTTTCCAACTCCTAGCAAAGGTGAAGCACATTAAGTGATATTTTAGATATTGCCTTCATTTTCTGTTTCTCTTCATACATAAGTAGTTACATGTGATTAGCCATGTGAATAACATATTCTATTGTTTCTAAAATTGTAGCAACCTCATTTCAACACTTAAGTACATTTTTTCTAGTGTTGGTTTGTTTTACATAAGAAGCTTATGAAATCTTTTTCTTTGTTACAGAGTCCAATGTCATTTTCCTCTACAAGCTGATAGTTTAGGGTATCTTATATGTGTACTGTAAAAACAACTACTACAGAGGGGTGCCAAAGTTGTCAGAGACTGTGGTAGGAAAACACTGAACAGTGCAGGTGTATTTAGGGAAGAAATTCAGTCACTGCCTATGTGTAGTTAAAAAAACTCATGCAGTTGGAGTGAAGTGACATGGGCTTTACTGTATAATACAGCTTTAATTTAAAAAGTTATGTTTTGTATTATGAAATAATAAAAGATACTGGTTTTTATAGAAGCTAATTGCTCTATTCTGCCACTGTTAGAATTAGCTACCTGAAATAATATACTTCAAATATGAACATATATGGTGATGCTGTTTTTATAATACATGAAATGGTGATGTTTGTGAATATTTAGTATTTCCTCTGTACATGTAGCAACATGTGCATATAAAGATTTCCTTTAGTTGTAGAAATACTACTTACCTATACTAAATAACAGTGGATCACATACCATTATTAATATACTTTCTTCATTGCTTCACAGAGCTTGTACATTTCACATGAAAAGCCATAAAATATTACTGTTAGGTTAATGAACAAGGCTAAGAATTGTCCTTTAGAAACACTCTGCCTATTTTAGTTATAAAATAATTGATCCAGTCTATTTTCAAAAACATTTCATCATTCTGGATTGAAGCAAGCCAGAAGGTTTTTGTCATCCCAAGAGAGAATTATATGTTTAAGTGGAAAACTGGATACTGTAAGCTGGTTTTCAACATTAAGTGCAGCTTTCAGTGTTTTGAGAACTGTGTTTGGGAAGATTTAGATTTCTGCAGTACATCTTCACTGATTTTAAACTTTGCTATCAAAGTTTAAATGACATATATGTTCATTTTCTGCCTGTGTTATATAGCAATCAGCTCACTCAATATCAGTCTATAGACTGAAATAATATTAGCTGTAGAAATAGTATTTAATATTAGATATTAATTTTTTTTACATAGAAAAACTGTAGCATAATAATAGAAGCTAAAGTTCATCTTGAGTGAATTATACTGTGGAGGTTTTGGAAGTCATAAAGCAGGCAATTTTTCCACTTCCAACTTGATTCCTCTTAGGAACAAAGTTTCATGTTTGTATAGCATTG
>VWZN01021647.1:126700-148069 GCA_013396955.1 Regulus satrapa | reverse complement strand
AAAAGTGAATATAATTTGAAAAGCTGCCCTTTCAGATTAAGCTTGTGACTGCAGAGTAGTATGTAATTTAGTTATTAGATAAGAATTCCAGTAAACTCAGATTTGCTGACTCTTAGTCTATAGTTCCAGTAATATATTTTTATTTTCAAAACTATGGTCAAAAGACTTTTTTTTTTTATGTTGATGAGCAAAACAGGCTAGTAACTGAGTAAGAAAACTACTATATGCCTAACCTTTATTGGTTTGCAGTAATCTCTTGTATTCTGTCCATGAGAACAAGGGACATTTTGAAGAAGCTCTTATTTTTTAATGAGTCACCCAGTGAATTGTTGCCTTCTTCTGATATTTTAAACTAAACCACCAACATCTGTGGCAATGTAACTGTTAACAAACAGGTATTTGCTGTACTTCTGAGTTTCTCTTATTTTTAAAAACCGCAGCACTGTGGCTTTTTTTGTTGCTTGTCTTATTAAACCATCCTCTCCCAAAGGAATGGAGGATATATTGTGGTTTTTTATAACTTCCATGAGTGTATGCTAAAAGCCCTGCTCTCCAGATGAGTAGGCTGACAGGGTCCTCAGATTTCTATTATTAATTCTTCTTTGGTTTGTGTTCACTTTTGTTCCACAGCCTCACCTCCCCGTTGGCTCAAGTAGGCCCTCCTTTCTGTCTGGTAATATGGGTGAAGGTGAAATTGAATTTGAAGCAGACCATATGTAGCTTTTCATTCTTCCCTATTGAGAGCTCTCTTCTGTCCTCAGAGGCAAGGTCTGCAGGTACTGTAGAGTAAATGCAGTCTGCAGTCATTTCACTTTTGCAAGGCAGTGTACAGCTAGAGCCAGTTTGCTTCCTTTCGACACCTTTTTGCAACAAATTGCTTGTGGTGAATGTTCCTCCTCCTCCACCACCACCACCATCCCCTTGATGAGTGCTTCAGATAAACTGTTGTCTTTTTCTGGTCTGAGCTACAAGGCCTGTATTTTATTTTCTGACCCGTGATAAGAACTCTGCTACTTTTGGGGTGGTGTTCTTCCTTTTGTGTTTCTTTCTTCCCTTGTTATTCAAGAAGGGTATTTTCTTTTGGCATTTTCTGAATCTCAGAGAGACTCATAGTGCCCCTTCAACACTTAGGAGGATACAGTTTATGATCTTTGATGCTTGCTGTTCTGAAGTGGAAGCAGTTGTGGCCGCAGAGCTCTTGTATGATGACAGAAAAGTCTTGGACCTTCCCTTCTTCTTTTTCATATACATCTCTCAGGTTGGAAAAACCTTATACTCCTTCAAGTATTCTTTGAGTGTGTTCCAGTTGTTAGGCATTTTTCACTGCCTCCTCTCATGGAAGATAGTATGCTGCAGAGCCATGGCACATTCCATTGGCCAGCACAGGAAAATCATGGTGAGCAGTCTGTGCATCGCTGCAACAACCAAGGGCACTGTTCCCTGCAAATTACTGTGGATGATGTCCCTGAACACAAATGGGAGTCTAGAATTAGTCTTCATTGGCCATCCCTCTGTTCAGACAAAGCTTGTAGTTTTTTTAACTAAATTTATGTCAAATAACATCAGGTTTAGGACTGACTTCACAGGTAAGTGCTCTAGGATTTGAGTTGCTTTGTTACCATGGCATAATTCTGTAACTGCCCCTTTCCAGACAGACCCTTCACAATAGTCTGCCTAGATGGACAGTAGATGTTATGTTGCTGTTTTTAGAAACCAGTAACTTCATACCTCAGTGGTCTCAATACTTCTTCAGTGAGGCCTAAGAGGGAAAAAGATCTATGACCTTTCCATAACTGTTCAGTTCTTTGTATGATGGTAATAATGATCTTCAGTTTTATATCTTAGGGTCTCTCATTTCCTTGCTTTGATAAATAGCTCCTAAAAAAAATCTACAAAAAATGTTGTTATTTAATTTCAGGCAATGTCCAAGTTCTGTTGAGCCTTCTTCATCTTAATGAGAATCAACAACTGGATTTTTTTATCACTCTAAGACTTTGGTCCTATTATTGCTACTGTTGTGATGATAGCTTTCCTGCTTTTCAACTGATACCAGTCTGTATTAAATTTTACTTTTTTGTTCACTTCCTAGCAGTCCCTACATGTAAAATTATCTAATGTCTTTGGAACACAAACTCATTTGTATGTGTGATATTACATATGGCACTTCTGCTCCTTCCCCCCAAATAAGGCTGCATTCAGTTCATTCTGTTCTCTCTTAGTTAAGTGAGGTCTTATAGCTCAGGCTGTAAAGAGCATTTCAGTTCTGGCTTTGGTAGCAGGATCCCTTCACCTTTGAAGAAAAACATTATCTGGGCCCTCTGGGGTATGTACAGTGGATTTGGAGATTCATTGCAAATTAATTATTACATCAGTGGTATGATCTGAGGCTGGACTTCTGATTTCAGAGCACTGTCCAATTTGAAATGCATTCCAGTTGTGTGTGAGAGTCCTGTGTGTCCAAATTGTGATGATACAGTTACATAGTACATAGGTAGGATTGTGTGAAGTGTCTTCTCTTTCATAAGATAATCTCCAAAGGAACCTTGCTGGCACATAAAATCAAATTTCTTTTAAACCAGCTCCTCACTGAGATGCTCTGTCTGCCATCCAGTTTCAACAATGAGTTGTGAGACTCCTGGTTTTGCTGTAAAACTGAAATTGGGCAGTGGATTCAGAAGTCAGCTAGAGAGATGGGAATCAGCTTCAGAGATCACATCAACATTGTTTTCTTGGGAAACTGTTTTGGAAAAGTTGAAAGCCTTGAAAGCCACTGATTATAGCATTGAAAAATACACACTTTTCTCTGTAATACAAGACTGGATTAAATAAACTTCAATTCTCCAGTTGTTATTAAGTTACAGCAAGTTAAACAGTTGATAAGCAATCAGTGTTTCTATATGATTTTTAGGTAAATTTTGAAGAAAGTTAATATTACAATATGTAATTCTTCCACTCAATAGCAATAGTGTAGAACCATAAAGCAGTTCATATGCAAGCAGATTTCATTTTTCAGGGTGTGATTTTTGTAAAAATTCACAGCCAGGATTTCAGAGTGGCTTAGCCATTATGTTCTGCTTTGGATTTGTAGAATGAAAAGTTTGGGAATGTTTTCATTAAAACTTAACGAAGAATATTTTTTGCCTCTGAAGCTAAACATGGGATCTTAAAATAACTGGTACTGCTGATGAGAATAACTTTTCAAAGTAATATAAAATGACTTGTTTGTGTATCACAAGAGCCAATGAGTGATACATGATTTTTGGGACATGTTTTACTTAGTATTGGAAATAATTATTGTAATTAACTGTTTATGAGATTCCCTTATATGGAGCTTTCACTGCATGGGTTACATCAAAATACAATTCATAAGGCTGGGGTGGGGAATCTGTTTTGGCACATATGGTGAAATATCAGCTTGGGCAGCTGAAATATGTTTTTGTTAGATGTTTGTCACATTTTCAGCTTTACTGCATGAAGGAACTATGGTATTTTTTTCCCCCAGATACAAAAATATGGATTAATTGAACTTTTAAAGTTATCTGCATAGTGGAAATTAATTACATGATAAGTTAAGAGGTTGCATGGGATTTGTACGTAAAGGATCTTGCATTTTAAACTTTTTCTAGTGCAACAACCTCAGTGAAAAGTTAAAATTATTTTGTAGGTAAGAGAGTTTGGGTTTTTGGTCATCTCTCTATGGCAGACTTTTCTAAGTTTCCATCTGAAGTTACTTGCTTAGAGCATCAGCATAAAATAAGCATCAGAATAAAAAAGTTAATATGTAACAATTTGGAGGATTTGCCATGTTTGAAAGTTCCTTTGAAAAAGAGAATTTTCAGATGACTAATGCAATTAGTTAATTCATCTCTACATTCTTCCCTTGTATACATACACAGACTGAAAAACTAAGGACCTGGAAAATTAAAGTGCTAACAGAAACACACACTATTTGCAATTGGACTACCAAAAAAACTGTTGGCAGTTGCAGAAGACTTGCTTTAAAGAATCTGGTTTGCATCACACAAAACTGTGGAAAGTACTACATTAACAGATAGTTACTGGGTAGGGAGGACAAGGCAAATGAGAGCTTTTGTTCTTGGATTACATTAAGATTGTATGGAAGGTGCTGCATACTCATAAAGCAAAGTAGAACTGTGTAGTTTACATTTGAAATTCTATGTCTATGTCATTGGAAGTTACTTTGGGTTGTATCCTTCCATACCATTGGAAATTCTTAGAGTTTTCCCTCATTTTGTAGGCCTTGTGAGCTGCTGATTTGTTCATAAGAAACTACCACTAAAATATCCCTCTTTAGGGTTAAATCCTGAATATTGAAATTACTCATCATCTTGTTAGTAAGCTCTATATGCTGTGGCATCATTGATTTTAAACTGAGAAATATTTGACTAGTTTACTGTAATACACTGTGAAAATGAAATATCTTCTTGCTTAGTATGTTTTGTATTCCAAATTATTTAAGAGTAGGTAACAGATTACAAAAATTAATACTGTATGTATGTGCCTTATATAATGTGTTACCCATTATGACAGGGTATGTGCTCAACAACTGCACGACTTCACACATTATTTGGCATTGTAAAACGGATGGTATTGAACTAATGTAGTCTTTTTATCTGAAAGTACTTTAAAGGATTTTAGAACATATATAAACATAAAGATACACTGTTAAAATATAAAATATTTTTCTGTAAATGTTCCAGTTCTCATTCATTTATAAAATCAGTGGGGAATTTTTCATTAAGCAGTGGATTTGTTTCTATTAGGTCATATTTATGGATCCTTAAAATTACATTATTGTGATACTAAATTCATATAAAAATCTAGCATTCATATTTCCGGTATGTAAAGCAAGCAATTTTCAAGTTATTCTCATTAGGAGAGTTTAGCAGGACAAAGGGACTCCTCCCAAATTAGTTTCTTATGTGTGCTTTCCCACTTGGAGCTATTGAGTACAAATTATTGGAATTGTAGTTTCCAATTAGCCTTTGTGCCACAACATCCACATGAGAAGACTTGCATAAAATTTGTCTAGAAGATTGTAGAATAACGTTTAGCACATTTCTTGATTGTTTTATACCACTATCAGCAAAATAGCCAAATTACTTTTCTTCTGTTGTATTGAAATTTTCATTAATTTAGGTTCCAGCCAGGTGTAGTATGGCTAAATATTTTCTTAGTAATCTATATCTGAAGAATATTTAAAAAGTTTTCTTTGTGGTTTTTTTTTCACCCCCATAGGACATGGCCCTTGTAGCTCCTGAAGCACCTTCAGAACAAGCAAGAAGAGTTTTCCAGACATATGACCCTGAGGGTAAGGGCTGCACTTGATGCTGAAATAAGCCTTTTTTAATAGAAATGTACTCATTAAGAGAGGAATGAAATGTCTAGTCCTTAAGAAATGTTCAGTACAGGAGTCAATCTACAAGTGACATTGAGCACCCTGGGCTACAGGAAGGTCTCCCTGCCCATGGCAGGTAGGCTGGAACTAGGTGATCTTTAAGGTCCCTTCTAGCCCAAACCATTCCATCATTCTGTGAAGAAATTATCTGAGAATTCTGCAGTAAGGGATGTTGTGCAATAGGAGGCAGAGTTTTTAAAAGAGACGTTTTTTAACCTTACTGTATATTTTGTAACTAACATAAAGCTTAAATAAAATTTATTTGTTCTATATTTTCATAAAACTGATCTGACAGGATTCATTCTTCATGAGATTTTGTTCTTGAATGTATGCAGCATACAGAGAAAATTTTCTTGTTTTGGAAAACAGAGGCTGTCTAGCATTCACGTACTATTTTAACTCATCAAAAGGGAAAAATTGTACAGTATTATCCCAAGGTACCTAGTGGAGAACTCTATACAAAGTTTGAATTCTTAGCAAGTATTAAGCTTCTAAGTGTATGAGTGATAAATCCAGTTTCTTATTGCACTCTTCTGTTTTTGTTTTTTTGGGTTTTTTTAAGTGTGAGAAAAGCATTTGAAAACTTTCTTTCTAGAACTCCACCATTTGCTTGGTAATTTTTCAGATAAAGATGTCGTAATTGTATTTTTGAGTGAAATTTATTCTCCTGGAAAGCATTTTGTTTCCTTTCCTCACAAGAAACTTTGCTATTTCTTCAGATAATGGGTTTATACCTGACACACTGCTAGAAGATGTAATGAAGGCTCTGGACCTTGTTTCAGATCCTGAATAGTAAGTATTATAAAATTTAAATACAGCAGAAGTATCAATTAATGACATTATTATATAAGGCTTTTTTCCTTTTTTTCAGTTTAGCACATATCTGTTATAATTTCAGGTTGGTCTTGGTTTTGGGTTTGGATTTTTTTTTTCCTAGTTTTACATTCTGGGCACAGAATGTTGTTTTGAAATGTTAAGCTTTAAATTAAAGGGGAGGAAATAAAATCAAGATGTCTCTAACTTTGCTAGTGATAACTGGAAACAAAAAAAAACCTCAAATCTACTGCATTACTATATATTGAGGAGATAGTTGGGATTATATTTCTGTATGTTAACATAAGTGAAATGGTGGAAAAGAGGAGCTAAACAGTCAAAGTATTCAGAGGCAAGTTTGGATTACCACTGGATCTTCCTGCAGAGTTGGAAGCTGAAACTGCTTCAGTTACAGTTTTGTTTCCACCAGCACTCAGGACCTAATAGTGTTTATAACTGCCATTTATTTTCAGAAATAATACATTGATTACCAGGGTTAGAGTTAAAACTCAAATGTTTTAGCTCTAATATGAACAGACAAGACTAATATTGACAGCAGTTAACCTTCAGTGTCAAAACTTCTTGTGTTTTTTTACTAAATGCTTACACAGAAAGAAGAGCCAAGCCCTTGTTCTTTTTTACTACTCCAAAATCTGCTTCTGCTCTCTTGTAAACATTTAGTTGGGTCAGAACTGGAATGACTGTGAGTTTACTTACCACAGCCATCTAAAATGTGATTGAGCCCATTTTCTGTCCTTTCAAATGTTTACAGTGTAATGAAGTTTGCTGAGTTGTTCTCTGGAGGATAGGAGTCAAAATTGAAATGAAGAGATACCCAAACCAAAAGAAAGTACAAGACGAAAGGCTCGCGTTCATATTATGATAATAAGTGGTGAATTCTGCAAAAGACACTTTTTTAGAAGGAGGGGAAAGAAAAAAGCCATAGTTTAACAGATCTAAGAAGATTCCTTTCACCTTTTTGTTCTGCTGTCTTGATAAATCTGCAGAAACCATCTTTCTTCATTCAGCACTTTTTCCATTTGACTGTTTGTCTTTCAGGGCATTTGTGGCCTAGCCCTGTCCTATTTTATTTTGCATAGCACATAAAATATAAATTGATGTACAAGGAACCAGTCAAAAGATCTGCTCTGTTGAAAAGCCATGGTCAAGCCATGGAATATGCAGTCTTAAATCATCTCCCCTTTAATAAATATGTGGCCTAATACTATTATCTTAAGAGCCTACTCTGTTTGGGTTCTAGATGTTCTGTGTTTCTAGTGTGGAATGCAAGTATAAATAACATATTTCAAACTCCATACTGGCTTTTTTGTTTGTTTGTTCTTAAGGAAAATTAAAGACTATGCCTCCAAATGTACTGTTTAAATTTGTGATTATCTAATCCAAAGTTTTAAGTTTCTCAGAATTTCAGAATGTATAAAGATCAGATCTGATTAGAATCTTAGAACTGTAGAGGGGAAAATTCTGTAGAGCAGACATGAATTAACCAGGTGACTTAGCCAGTACTGAATGCCATCCCATGTGTTTTTAATAACATTTTTTAGTCTTTTGGTAAATGTACCTGAGAATCCACCTGTCTCATTTGTTTTGCCTGTTTCTAAAACCATTTGATGCCCTTTACAGCACAAATTTAAGCACATCTGTCACTGTAGGTTTAGCTCGCTTAAAACATTATGTGCTCTTATTAACTCTTTTAACTAGTAGTGGAGGCTTTTGTCCCCACGAACTTCTCAGCAATAACAGAACAAATGCCATCACCCCAACACTCGTAACCTCTTCAGTTCAGGTGCCAGGCTTTGCACAGTGGAGACTGAAGCACAAGCACACTCGTGTTCAGTAGCTCTGCTGTGGTACCAGTGATATTGAAATGTGTTAATGATTTGCTGAAGGAGAAAACCTCAGTTGAAGCATAGCACAATCTAAGTTTGTTAGATCTACCCTCCTGCTTAACTGATTTGAATTTTGTACACTGGCCATATGTAAAAACTTACGTGGTGCTGTATTTTTAAACAGTTCTTTTATTTCTGTAGTGAGTATATACCTTGCTTTAATTTTATTACATAATTTTAAATGCATTTTAAAAATCATATATTGTGGTTTGGTTTGCACGCACAATGTTTTTACAACTCTTGCAGCCTTTCAAGAATTTGGGCAGGTGTCAAGCAGCCACTGAAATGGCCAAAATTTTGTACTTTGAGAGCAGTGAGAATGAGGAGTAGAAGGATTGAAGTCCAGTATCTTGCAAATCCTCAGTTGTGGTTTCACTTGAATTGTGAATTTTTTAGAAGATAATATATTAACATTGTTTATAGGGTACCACATGCAGTGTTATGAACTTTAGGATTCCTCTTCCAAGGACTTTACCAGAGCCACTCTTTTAAGATTTGCATAGATGCAAAGATGCATCTAAGAGTGTGTCTTCTGAAAGGAAAATGAAGAGCATACATTTAATAAAGGGAATAATCTGGATTTCTGCAATGTTAAATGTAAATATAATATAAAGCAGAGTTAAAATCTGTAGACTGGTAAAGTTATAAGAATTGTATTCTTCTGAGCCCATCAGTCAGTGCCAAGAGGCTTGCAAGAGGTTTGTAGTTCTGATAGATGATTCCCAATCTTTTGAAAGTATTCAAAGTCAATTAGAAAAGTACAGTGAGTTCTTCATATTCACCAGAGAAGATGGTAGGGAGCAGTTCTCCTCACTGGAGAAGATTACAGAGTGGCTCCCCACTTCAACCTTTTAATGTATGGTCAGAGTAACTAAGATTCTGAAGTGTCAAAGTAAGTAAAAAAACCCACAAAATCCTGAAGAAACATCAAAATGACATTGCTGAACTCTTTGAGGTTACTTACTACTGTGAACTGCACTGGTACTATGCATTATAGGAATGGAAAAGGTGACAAACAGTAGGACTTGGAAAAGGTTTTGAAGGCCAGTCTAGCGAAAATTCACATGTAAATATTTCATGTATAAACGTGGAATAGGAAGGAACATTTTTTTGTAGATAAAGAATTGATCAAAGAAGAAAAATGTCACTTTTTCTTAATGAAGGGAGATAATTAGAGGAATTTTACAGAAATTTGTATTAAGTCTGAATTTTGTTATTTTACCAGCCAGGATCTGACAGTAGGGATTTGTATGATACAAATGTGTTTGAGATGTCAAAAAAAAGAATGTGTAAGAGCAGTAGAAGTTACTAGATGATATGGGAACAGAGAAGTATCAATAAAGTAAATGTAGATAAATAGGGGATAAAGCAATGCTGATTTCACATACACATTGTTGGTCTGTGAACTAGATATTACTGGTATGGAAACAGATCTTTAGTTTTAAACTCCTAGTGACAGCCAGACATATGGAGTGGGATTTACAGGAGTTAGGTCATTATATAAATAAATGCCTGATGTTTCACTCCATCTTGGAAAAAGAATTTTGTAGAAAGGTATCAGGAAGTCAGCAAGGCTAATGAGAATGCCTGGATTGGGAAGGCGGGATTGGGACTGTTTGACCTGGAAAAGATAGGCAACCATTGACACAGTGCAGAGGGAATGGCTGTTAATTGCTTCACACAATACAAAAATGAGGTGTCATCAAACTGAACGAGGTGACAGGTTCATAACAGAGATGACACTTATTCCCAGAATCCGTAGTTTAATTTGAATTTTTTGAGCGGAGTTTATCAAGAGCCAGAAATATAGATGGGTTCAAAGCCAATTAGGCACATGCATGGAAAGAAAAATATATATCTTTGTGTTTTAGATACTGCCTGTCACTGAAGATGTCTTTGAGCAGCAGACTGCTGGAAATGGGGAGGGTAAACTAAGGATGTGTGTTTGCCCTGTTGTTCTCTATCGTAAGCATCCACTGCTGACCAGTGTCAGGAACAGGATACTGGGCAGGACGCTCTGTTGGTTTGACCCAAAGAGGACATTCTTGTGCACGGTACAACTCGTAACTCGAGCAGAGGGCTAGGTAGATGCAAATAGATACAATCTGCTGCCTGTAGAAATATATTGCTTAAATAGATACATAGTCTTACAGTTGACCTTCGTTTGCAGTGACCTGTAATTAGACCGTAGTCATGCAGTAAGGCTTCCAGATTAGTATTGTTAGTATTTCCATTGTTTGTTGGTTCTGGCTTCCTTGATACAGAGTACGTGATACAAAAAAGAAATGTATCTGTTAAATTTAATTTTATTTCAGCATACTAGAAAATCTTGGAAGGTTTTCTGTTTGAAAACAGGTTGTTTGGCAGTGACAGAACTGTATTTGAAAGATGACTGGTTTTTGTATCTTAAAAGAATGCTTACAAGACAGCAAAATGCCTTTCGGGCTGTAAACCTGGTTTTAGATTATATGGGTTTCAAATTATTTTACCAAATATGGTGATCCTTCAGAATTATCACTTATTTAATTTAAAATAACAGATTACTTTTACTTAAAAATAACCATGTTTTGGCAACTTGCATGCCATTCTGGTGCAGTTGTCACTTACGATTAAAAATAGAATAGTATTGCTATACTTGGCAGTCAGTACTGTGGTAGCACAACATAACTTAGTCATGCAAGAATAAAAGTGTCTTACTCATACTTTTGTATTCAATGTTTTTATCTTAGTGTAAACCTCATGAAGACCAAATTAGACCCAGAAGGACTGGGCATCATACTACTGGGTCCCTTTCTGCAAGAATTTTTCCCTGAGCAGGTAATCAATAAGGCTTTATTGCTGCAGAGCACTGTCTGTTCTATTTGGTTTTGAGATTAATTTAAAAGTTCCAATTAATTAAAAGATTAATTTTTAGTAAGTATTGTGTTCATTCAACTCATCTGATCAGCAGACAACTTCTGTATTCCTCCACAAATGGTAGACTTCTATTTTCTATGACCTGTCCATGATTTTGTCAGCTTTACACTGGAAGGAAACTCCATTGTTCTAAATTTAACTTCAGGAAATATATCATCATTTTGCATATGAGACTGAATTGTTTCCTTACTCAGAAAGTTCGCCTGAGTTTGGTTTTTCTGAGAATAAATGACCATATTGATTTTATCCATTTTGTAAAGGTTGCTTGCAAATGGGAAAGGGCTGCAAACAGGAAAAGGTTGCAGACATTTAAAACTCTTTTTATGAACATTTCTTGAGAAGGTAAAATTTTTGACAGTTTTAAAAAATGTCACGATAGACTCAGGTATAACATATGTGGAAGTTAGGGTATTGTAAAATTATTTTCAAACCCTCAGTCTGTTCCATATATTCGTTAAGACTGCACCACTACTGAGAGGCAGGTGTTAACCTAGCACTGCTGTCCTCTTTTCCCTTTGCCTTGGATCACATTTTTCTGCCTCCCTGCCACCAGGAGCCTCAGTAAACAGATTTGTGGTAAACCAGAGCAGGAAGCTGGTCTGGATAAGAGCTCTCTTTGCAGGTGTGGGGTGGCTTGTTCCATGGCCACACACATGCTTGTATTGGCAAAAGAGAGCAGCTTTTCCTGGGATAGAAGGACAGGCTGGTTTGGAAGCAGGAGAAGGGCTAAGTCAAGTACTTCTTTAAAGGCTTTTTAACTTAATGTGTCACTGAAACTGTGGCTTAATTTCTACAATCAAGGAAATGCAAAACTGATAGGGTTTAAGTGCCTCCAGCACTTAAAGATTCTTTTTGCTAGGATTGTGCAGCACTGGGTATAGCATTGTGTGCTATCAAACATTCTGGTCAGTCAGAAAACACTAGAATTAAAATTCTAAAGATGGTAGGAATTGAATATATCATTTAGAGACTTTCATCATATGGAGGAAAGAGAAAGAGGAGTTAGTGTTCATTTTCTCTGGCCTTTTAGAATTATATCCACATTGTAACGTGGCCAACTGTTTCTTCTTCCTTTCATTTGTTTATACAGAAGTGGAAATGTATGTACAGTTGAATATAACTAATTTCTTACAGTTATATTACATTTTCAAATCTGGAAAACACCACTGCTTCATTTTAGGCCCCAGATGCTTTAAATGAAGTTCAGAATGCCAAAGAACATCCTCCATAACTGGCTGTGTCTAAACTGTCCATTGCCATGGGCCGTGGGGAGGTGGAGGAGAAAAGAGCCATTGCATGGGGCTGCTGCCTTTCTTGCCTGTCATAAGGGCATGGTTGACTGAAAAAGGGAAGCTGGATGAGCAGAGCCCTGCCTTGGTCACCATGGTGGAGGAACTCTGCCACCTGTGAAGTTGGAGCCCCCGAGTCAGTGCCTGTCTGTCAGGTGTAATTCCCTGCTACATGTGATTCCACACCACTCAGTTTTTGCTCTGTTAAACCTTCCCTGCCTACAGTAAAAGACATAGGAATTGTTACTGCCTTATGGGTGCTATTTGAGCAATCAGCATGTTTTGGACTGGCACCTGCCAGTATCCATTTTTTCAATCTGCCTGCACTCTGTGGATCAGGTAACCCTTACCCATACTGACAGTTTGCTTAGAATTCTTTCTGAAAGTGAAATTCTGCAGAAATGAAGATGAATATCTTTCTTTCAAATACTGTGAGGAAATAGCAGATACCAGTGATGGTTGGAATTTTTGATGTTAGTATTTGAACATATAGCTAAGGCTCGGGAGATCCAGATTAAATTCCATCACTGAGAATATTCAAACCCATGTTCTTACTCTCCTGGAAAGTACTCAGCTCCACCTCAAAAACAGGAAGGTATCTCAGTTTTCTTTCTGAAAGCTCTTGGCTTAGAAAAAAATTATTCAAAGCTATTCAGCCTGACTTCTTAGGGCAGTCACCTGGAGAGGGGAATTCCTGAATTCCCTTCTTGTCTTTTTTTGGTTTTTTTGGGGGTTTTTTGGGGGTTTTTTTGGGTTTTTTGGGGGGTTTTTTTGGTTTTTTTTTTTTTTTAAACAGTAACTGCACAGAATTCTTAATGGGACAGGAACTGGGAAAGAGCTTTTTTTTTTTTTTTTCCCTTCTGGGTGAACATAACTTCCTCAGGGATGTGAATGTGCCTCTTTCCTTCCTAGGAAGGCTTAATTTTATTTATCTCTGTGAAGCAACTTCTGTAAGCAGAGTTACCTCTTATCTTCCTTTTCACTAGCCTCCCTCCACTGAATAGCCTGGATGGCTGTGAGAGACCCATAGAGAGACAGAGTTTGTGAATCATTCAAGAGGAGAAAAATGAAGGGGGGTTTTTGTAATCTGATGGATGTACTGTAACCTGAGAAGATTTGTTCTCATTCCAGCCTTTACTTCCACGTGCTCAAAAAAGGGATAAACTTTTGTTTGGATCCTGATCCAGTAGGCATAAAAGAGCTGATACTACACCTGATTTCTTTCCTGGTTCAGTGAAATCCAAAGCTTAAAGTCCTCTTAGGACTGCAGCATTTAAACACCTGGAATAGTAAAGATCACCAAGAGCCAGTGGTTTTGCTGTTGGTCCTCAGCAGAATCAGTGTCTTCAAAGTTAGTTTGCTTAGACAGGCGTGGGAGTATATTAGCTTTGTAGCTGTCAGACAGAGGGCCAGAGGTTGTATCTGGTCCTTAGTAAAAACTTTGTGGCATCCAAACCATCATAAATAAACATGCATCTGACTACTGTGCATAAGGTGTCTGACATTAACAATGAGGATGGCTTCTCCATGGTCAGTGCTGAAGTTGCAGTTAGCAAAATCATTACTTGCTCTTGGTGGCATTGCTCATTAATTTACTGATTTTGTAATTAATATTATTTCTGATAAGAAAGGTAAAATAAAGATTTTGTCACCTAAAATAAATGGTACTTTTAAACAGTTTTCTTGAGTCTTCCTGGTTGAATGTATCTGTCTAGTTGTAAAGAGAAGAGAATCAAGACACAATGGATGCCACATGAAATTAACTGCTTTCTCTCTATTAGGACTCCAGGGTTTCAGAGTCATTCACTGTTTACCATTACAATGGACTGAAGCAATCTAATTATAATGAAAAGGTAAGATTTACAATTAAGCCCTAATAGCAGTCGTTAAGCAAAACTGAATATACTTACAGGCAAAACACTCTAAGTTTAAACAGAGTTTCTACAAAGCTATTGTTTTGATAATTTTCTTCCCAAATTATATATTTGGAATTGGAACCTTCTTTGTGCTCTTAATCATATTTGAGCTACTGTCCTGGATTGCTTGGCCAGACCACATCTCTGAAACTCTGCATTTTGAAAAGAGCACTTCTCCCACCTACCTGTCATAAGGGGGGCTCTGAACTGTAAGAGACGGTGGAGATGTAACCTCCACAAAGTGCAATTTCTAGAAGTAACTGCACACCTAAATTAGGCAGTTTAAAATTTTTAGTGAATTTATTTTAGTAGTCCAGGTTTGCAGCAAAAAATTGGGGTTTTTTGAGCCGTTTACTGAGGAAACAAAGATGACCTGTTTTATTTTCAGCATCCTTGAAAAAGGGGTATGTAAAGCTTCACAGATTTGATGTGTATCGTAACAAATCCTCTCGTGACCTGGCGAAAATAATAATTTCATCCTCCAGTTTTTGACCAGGCTGACAGACTTTTGGGTTTACTTGGACAGGTCATGTACGTAGAAGGCACAGCAGTTGTCATGGGCTTCGAAGAACCAATGCTGCAGACCGACGACACTCCCGTGAAACGCTGCTTGCAGACCAAATGGCCCTACATAGAACTGCTCTGGAGCACAGATCGATCTCCCTCCCTAAACTGATGTGCTGCCCGTGAACAACATCCCTGTTTGGGCTGTCGGGCCCTCCGGTGGGCATGCGGAGTTGGAATCTGCTTGGGGAGTTGGTGTCCTTTGACTGTGTGGAGTTATACACTGGTATCATTGAGGAATTGTAAATAATGATTACAAACACTTTTTCAGTGTTAATTGGAATATTTAATTTTTTAATCAGATTGATTTCTATTATAATAGGTTGTCTTTTTTGGCCACTGTAGTACTGTTAATGTGAGTTATCCTAAAAAAAAAAAAAAAAGCCTACTTATAAAGTCTTACCATTATTTTGCCATCTCATGAAGATTTGAAAAATTCTGATATTGCAGAATCTGCATATTAGATGTCAGATCTTTAAAACATGAAACATATTCAGCTTTCTCAAAATCATATAGGCATGTTTTATTATTTAAATTATATTAGCTTACATTACAGTACCATAATGTGTGGACTAGACTGGCCTTTGCACTGGATATGTTTTAATGAGTTTAAATTTTCTGCAGTTTTTCCTAAACTCTAATTTTACCTAAAGAGCTTGCACAATGTGACATAAATATGATACATTTTTAGGAATAAGTATAATTCTTAAATGCTCTTTCTTGGCAGTTGTATATTACTGTGGCTTAGTTATTGGGCATGTTAAAACGAACAGAAAATCTGAGGAAAAATAGATATATTAATATTTATTTAAATTTGTATAAAAGAAATGTAAAAACAGAAGACAGAATTTCTTGTTCTATTATCTCTAAACTATTCAAAACTTAACAATATTGCCAAATACCTCTTCTTAATTTGTCCAAACAGCAGTGTAAGCCAGCATTACTGTATGTGTTAAGTGCATGAGAACATCTGTTATTACATTATTATATTCCTTTATTTATTATCAACTTCTTAGCCCTAAAATAAAATCTTTTCCTTGAATCATATATTATTTTAAGTTTGGTTTACTTGAACTTGTTTGCTGCTTCTCTGAGACGATGAAAAGGGACCACAGGTTTAAAAGTCAGCTTTCAAGTTGAACACATCTGGGGGGAGAAAAAGCCCACACCAGAAAGTAATTTCCTAACTTCTGGAATAACCATTCCTTATTGCAGACTGACAGCAGAGTATCTTAGTATTGAGAGAGTATTTTTGTTCGATTTCTTTTTCTGAAAAAGAAAAAAAAAATCCTTTGCAGATAAAAATGATTTGAAAAGATTCCTCAATTTGTCTTAGGACTCACTTTACTTAGAACACAAGTATTCTGTCTTGCATGGTGGGCTTGACATTAAAAACTTGTGCAACAGTGGTATTACTGCTGAAAAATATAGATAAATTAGAAGAATCTGCTTATCAAGCGTGGAACTTTTCAAAAATACTCAAGCTTAATAGGTATTTGTTTTAGCTGATTTTGCACACTGAAGATAAATGTCTTAGGACTTCCACTGACACCTTGTAAGGGGAAAACCCACTTTTCTTCTTGTTTCTCATGAATTTTGGTGCCTGTGCTTGGCTTGTACTAGAGTATCTCAACCAGATTTTGCACTGAATCATAGCTTAAATCTGTTAGAATATGCATAGGTTTTTTCTACCCACTCTCAAAATTTATGTTCTCTCTCACAGGAAAAAAAAAATGGAAGCTCAGATGATGTGAGATATCTCTTTAAGCATTAGTATGGATTAAAACTTCTGCTGTACTCTAGAGACATTTAGCTGTTGATGGTGTGATAAAAGAACCTTCATTTCTGTATCTTTTTTCCTTCATATTGCCTAGTTGTCAGAAACCTGGATTTTGGTTTACTTCTTTTTTTTTTTTTATTATAGAAGCTAACTAACAATACTTTATGGCATTTAGGCAGCTCATCTGAGAGCCTAAACCAAGTGAATCTTTCTGGCCATTTCCATGATGAGCAAGATAGGAGAGAGGTTCTGCCCTTATGGAAATCCACTTTTTGTCCCCTAAAAGAATGTGGCTATTTAGGTGACAGACTTAAAACATGAAGGACATTAATTTTGCTACATCTGATTTGCTACATTTGATTTGCTTTCATAGAAAGATGTCTAGGAGCCTACATACACATTGTTCTGCTCTAAGTGCTGCCTGTATGTGCATGTATATATTGCAGCTTGCAAACTGGGGCCTGGTCAATAAAATCCCAGAGCACTCTCTGGGATTAAATACATGCTGTAAGTAACCAGAGAAAATTGATAATGCTAACTGTAAGAAAGCATGTGAGCTAAATAGGCAATTAAATTACATTTTGATTAATACTCTAGGGGGTTTTTTTACATATTGCAGAGTTGTTCAGTTTTAATTGCTAAGGAAAGGTCAGTATCTTCTGGGAGACAGCTACTGTCCCAGCTGACAACCTGGTGTAGTTAGCAGGATGTTGGCCAGTTGGTCTGGAAAATTTGCTTTTCTTTCTCATGCCTCAAAACCCTTTGAGACAGAAAATTGTTCAAATACATGGTGTATTTTTGCTCTAAATTCACTTTCATTAAAAAAAAAGGGGATGGGGGGGGGAAGGCTGTCCTGAGATCAACTGCTGGTTAAATGGTAAAGGAAATTATTTTCACTTCAATGGATACTGAGGTTCACAGTCACACAACTCCAAGTAAGTTATTGAAGTAAATAATGGAAGCACTGCTTCTAGTGCTTCATATTAGCCCAGCTGACTTATGTATGAAGGCTGAAGGCTAACAAATGCATATTTGCTTTGTTGAAGTCTGAACTGTTAAAGGTGAGCAGCCAGTACAAAGCCAAATGTAAATATCCTTGTTAGAATCCGCACAAAGGGCCCTTTAAACAGTGAATCACTTCAGTACAGGTATTTTGGTTTTTTTCATAGTTTTGTTGAACTTTCGTTCCTTCAGACAGTTATAATTTGTGCTTATCTGGTTCTGTATGCTTTCTCTTATCTCTTCAGTTCTCGTGTGGATGAGCTTAGGTCAAAGAAGCCCAAGATGGGCCTTGATGGAGCAGGCAAGTCTGAGAGTCAAAATCCACTGGGGGAGAGGAATGGCTGTTTACACGTCAGTTCCCAAGCAGAAACAAGAACCTCCCTTAGTGCAATGCACTAATTTGCTGTCCAGCTGGATGAGTGTCTGCAGTCAGGCTGTGGACAGCTACTCTGGATGCTCCTGCTTGCAAGCAAGGCTGCTCAGCACAAAGCATTTGGCACCTTCCAGAGAGCACCTTCACCTTCCCGCAGCTCAGGGCAGCACAGCCAGCCCTGTGCTGCAGCTCTGCTGCTGGCAGATCCAGAGGTGCAGTGGGATCCACTGCTTCCTCTGCAACATCCCATCCTTTGGGGTCTCACACACGTGTCTGCTTTCACCACCATGGTAGATTGGTCCATTAGACTCCATTTTACCTTGATTTTGTGTGATTAAACTAGTTAATGCCTATAACTAATAGGTAAAGTCAGTATTTCCAGGAGATGTCTTGAAAATAAACTGATTTTTCTGTAGACAATATGCTTCAATTGATAGATTATTTCATTGCTCAATCTAAAATTAATGCTTTTCATGTAGGAATTACTTCTGCTAAGATTTTTAACTTGGACAATATTCACAAAGGTAATGTTCAAAGAGGAATGCTGAGCATCTTTTTTTGGCATGTCATCCTGCATTCAGATCCCACAAACTCTTTCTGATGCATGGTCACATCCTCATTTTATCCTCTTGCAACACGATAGTCAATACAAAACACTGTCTATGTAGTTGCTGCAACTACAGTTCAGGAGAAGGCTTCTGGCCTACAGAAACAAAACTAGGAAACAATTGAAAGTTTTCAGCCTCTGTACTGCCATATTTTGAGAATATCATTAAAACTGTCACTACTTGTGGTAAGACTTACGTTAAAAGCCCATGTGATTCTTTGAAATAATTGTTCCTCTGCTAGCAGGTTCATTACTAAATAATAGCATAAATAATATTAAAGCTCTGATGATGGAACATCCTACAAAATATTAATATTTAAGTTTTGCCTCAGCAAAACTTCCCATAGAAGATTGGACTCATCTGCTTTTAAGATTGGAAACACCATAATGACATACTAATATCACCAACTGCACATAATATTAGCTGTAGAAATTCACACCATGAATCTTACATTCTTCTTCATAAACTGCTTAATCCCATATCTGACCTTCCATTTATTCGGTAAGGTAGATAATGATTTTTAGACTCTTGGCTAAATGTTCTAATAAAAGCTCTCTATCCTGGCTCCAGGTGTGTTTTTAGAGCCTATTAAGACTTTTTAGTTAGATATTCAGAGGAGTTAATGTATCAGACCACAGGTATGCTAAAGTGGAAGCTTCAGACAACCAACAAGTGAGGGAGCTGCTTACCTCTTAATGCAGTGCAGATCAGTGTGCACTTCAAACATTTCTGAAGTATGAGGAAAGCAAGATGTGAACTAAGCTCCTAGTGATCAGAACAGGTCCAGCTTGCTTAGGGAAGCACTGCAAATCCTTAGAAACATAAATTGTATTCTTTCTATTTATCTCTTTAAATTGATGTGGAATATCCTGCATGCATATGTCTCTACTTTATAGGGAGGAAAAAAAAAAAAAAAAGGTGAGGGGGGGTTGAGGGGATGGACTACTCTAGGTTAACACATTGGGGGTGTAAAAGGATCTTGAAGGAGAGTTCCTTCTTTTTGTGCTGCCCTGCCTTCCTATGGGTTTTAGCACTGATAGCCATTTGAAGCACTTTTTTACTTTCTAAAATGTAGCTCAAAACAACGAGGTTAGGTGACATGTGTTACTAACTGAAAGGCAGGCACAAGGGGAGCACTTGAGAGCTGCCTGTGTTCTTGCTTATGCCTCTGCAGCTTCATTTGTGTGAACACTCACCTGTCTCAAACTGTGCCAATTACTGTATTTTAACTGTTTTGGATGGATCAGTACAAGATGACTACAGCTCCAGAATGTGCTGCCTTCTCAATTCTGAGAGCCAGTGCTCTGGACTGCAGTCTGAGCAGTTCTCCGAGCCTCAGAAACTACGTTTGTGATGCTCAGTATTGGAACTGATTGCTGTGCTAAAAAGGAGCATCATCATCATCATCATCATCATCATCATTATTTAGCATAAAGCAACATAACTTCTAAATGCCTTCCATTGCCTTAAAGCTGCATGACTTTTAAGAGTAGGTGTTAATCCTAAATTCATTCAGAAGTATCTTGCCTCTGAATTTATCTGTACAAGATACTTGTACAGTGTAAAATAATGAAATAGTGTCAATTGTGACATTTCACAAATAAATTTAGCATAAATATAAGGCAAGCAGATTTAAGGGATATTACAAGTCTGTGGGGACAGTTAAGGGTCACACAGTTAATGCTGGAAATAAACAGTTCTATTTTTATGAAAAGGAATGTCAGCCTTATCTGAATAATCTTGCCAAAAAAGCACTTAAAATAAAACAAACACAAAAGTAAAGTAACCAGAACCTCACAACAAAACACTGCTCTCAACTGCTTTCAAAGGTAGATCTAATGTAGCATGTTTATCAATAGGTACTCTCTTCTTTTGATCTTTCTCTGATTCTGTTTTGGATATATCTTCATAATAAATACTGAAAAACAATTCCCTTGTTGTTACAGAGTTGATTACATGGAAAATAAAAGGTTTCTCCTTTTCTTCCTACCTTTGCGTTGGCAAGAAGAAAATATTAATAATGCTGTCCCCTCAAGATGTGAGTGTGGCCACATTCAGCTTCGTAGGGGAGCATTTCAGGCAGTCGGCTTTTCCCATACGTTCTTAACAAAACCTGTTAAAACTATTGAGGAGCCTGTAGGGACAGAACAGATCAAGACAGGAGTTACACAGCCCCATACCTTTTAACTACTTTTACCAAGAAATTACCAGAGGAGCTTTCTAAAAGCGCCGTTCCGTTTGTGTGCCACGCTCAGTGGGTTATTTCAGTGGGAAAAGCGGCACCTGCGCCCTCATGGAGCTGTGCTAAAGCCTCTGCGCCAGGGCGCGGTGCCCCCTTCAGCTCATGACAGCGTCTCGTCGCCAGGAACTCGCGGGGAAACTTTGAGAGCAGCGGAGGAATTGCGCCTTCTAACGAGCTCTGAACTCTGTGCCCGGCTCTACATCTTTTCTGTGGTTAGAAGGGGTTTGTTTTTTTCCCGTGGCTGGGGTTCTCTGGTTTCTATTTAATAATAGCCTTGCCGAGCAACCAAATAACACTCTGATGGCAGTTTACATTTTTTCAGTACACTTCAGTTTCCTAAAAGAGATTTCCAAGTATCGGGCTCTTCAGTTCAAACCCTTGGAAATGACGGAAGTGGAGAGAAATTCAACTCGAAACCAGCAGCCCACGCTCCGACATCTCCTCCCGTGACCACGGCCGGCCCTCGGCAGCCGTGGGTGTCTGCCGGGCGGTCTCTCTCGGGCTGTCCCGCTCGGGCTGTCTCTCTCGGGCGGTCTCTCC
>VWZN01021647.1:39245-126682 GCA_013396955.1 Regulus satrapa | reverse complement strand
ACGGCCGCCGCAGCTCCCGGCTCCGCTCCGCACCGCCCGGCCGCCGCGCAGCTGCGCCCCGCTCCCGCCGGGTGAGGCGGCGAGGATGCTGCCCCTCAGCCGAAGGCGGCCCCGCCGCTGGCAGCATCCGCTGCTCCTCCTGTCAGCGTTGCTCTGGGCGCCGGCGCTGGTGGCTTTCAACCTGGACGAGGAGAAGCTGACGGTGTACAGCGGGCCCCCGGGCAGCTACTTCGGGTACTCGGTGGACTTCTACATCCCCGACCCCAGCACGTGAGTGCCGCCCCCCGGGCCCGGAGAACGCTTTGGGAAGGCGGCGGGCGAGCGGCGGCGTCGCGCCCGCGGGGTGACAAGCGCCCGTCGCCCGCCCGTCCCGACCGGCCCGGTGACCTCCCGGTGTGTTTCGCAGGGTCAGTGTGCTGGTGGGAGCTCCCAAAGCCAACACGACGCAGCCAGACATCGTGGAAGGAGGAGCGGTGTATTACTGCGCCTGGCCCGCCGCCCGCTGCAGGCAGATCCCCTTCGACAACACCAGTGAGTGCGCGGCTTGACCCGCGGCGCCGCCGTGCCCGGGTCCCCCTCGGCTCCGCCGCGATCCCTGTCCTTGGGTCGCTTTGATCCGAGTATCGCCCTCGGATAGAAATCCCGCTCCTGGGAGTCTGAATGCATGTGCTCTTGTAGGGAAGGGTTGAATGGTTCCCAGAGAAATAACAGGATTGTGACCTCCAGGATCAGTGTCTTAATAGCTACCTTTTCGTCTTCTTCTTCTTTAATGAAAGGTATTTGTGGCAGATTCCTGATTTTGAAAATACTTCTGTATGTTCAGAAGGAGAACCCCCAAAGCCTTGTATCACACTTCTCTGAACCACATAAAAAATAGGATTTATATTCTTTGCTGTTATTTTCAGCGAGGGGATTTCTGGCTGTTCAGATGGATGAAGTGCCTCGTGTGGCATGCTTATTTTATTCTATTCAGAATACAAGAATTTTGTTTCAGAATAGTGAAGCTAGATGCAAACCAATTTAGGCAGAATGTGGATAGATTGTATCCATTTCCAAAATACCAAGGCAGATGTTTCTTATTTAATTAGAGGGAACACACGTTTTAAACAATTCAAGCTGTTTATGTTTTCTGTTGTCTCTTTATAGGTCTTGAAAATAATTTAAACCTAGTGTTTGCAGAGACTTCACAACTGATTCCTTTATTTAGGCAGACTTTTTGACAGTTTGACCATGAAGCAAAAGTTATTATTCTTTAGGTTATATTTACTCTTAATGTTTGTGGTTTATTGAAAGGAGAACACAATACCATGCAATACTTTTTCTTTCTCTGAAAGCAGAAGTTCTATTAGAAGAGCTCCCTTAACTGTACCAAATAAGCAGTGCAGTTCTTTACTCCTCCCAATTCCAGCCCCCCGCATCTGATTACTGTGTTAGAGTCTAGGAATACTGATCAGGATGACTGTCCCATCATGCTGAGCATTCTTCAAAACAGAGTAAGTGATAGTTCGTGTGTGTGTGTAACCACATTGGGGGAGGTAAAACTACGTACAGCATCTGTTTATAGAGATCAATGGAAGGGTCTATCGACAGTATGCATGCATTATTTTAATTGTCTTATGTCCTGAGTGTACTTATTTAAAATAAAACCAGGATATAAAGGAAATATTCACGTATTTCCCGTCTTATGGTTAGACAGTTCGTGTAACAGAAGTGGAATGNATCATGCTGAGCATTCTTCAAAACAGAGTAAGTGATAGTTCATGTGTGTGTGTATGGCTACTGGGGGAGGTAAAACTACGTACAGCATCTGTTTATAGAGATCAATGGAAGGGGCTATCGACAGTATGCATGCATTATTTTAATTGTCTTATGTCCTGAGTGTACATATTTAAAATAAAACCAGGATATAAAGGAAATATTCACGTATTTCCCGTCTTATGGTTAGACAGTTCGTGTAACAGAAGTGGAATGCATTATCTATACAAAATGATTTCAAGTCTGAACAGAAAAGTTACATACCAAATGAGAATTGCATCACATTTTTGAAGGGGAATTTTGAAAAATTTATGAAAACCTAGTGATGAAACCTAGAAGGACATCTGACTTTTCCTGTGGGAAGTTTGGGACAACTGGATACTCTTTGCGGAGATGTCAGCTCTGTCCGGACAGGGTTGAGCCGCAGAGAGGCGCTGCCCAGGGCCGAGCCGCGCTGTCCTTGCACAGCTTGGCAGCGCTGTCGCTGCCTCTCTCCCTGCAGCCCCGAGGGCACTGAAGGTGTCCCGTTGCACAATTCAGCAATGTCCCGGAGACAAGGAGCCCGGGAAAGTTTGCGTGGCTTGTACCACGCCCTACCCTTCATTGCCAGCAAGGAAAGGCCATCTCCAACAGGCTTCAGATGACTCCCTCATTTCTAGATGTATATTGCTTGTCTTTTTTTTTTTCTCTCCCAAATCCCCTTCTTTACAGGATCAAGTTTTCCTTCCTTTCCACTATTCCCCCAAGCAGAATAGTCCACGTGAGCTCTGTCCTAGGTTAAACTGTTTCAAATAGTCTGTCACACAAAGTTTCTTTTGAAGCCTTTAGCTGTGTTACGCCTACTGGGACTTCGATACCCCTTGGTAAATGCGTGGGGTGTTTTCAGTTCATGGCTCCTGTACAGGCATCTTGTACTCATTATGCCTTCTCCTACAACATCACTCAGAAATGTTGCTATTCCCATATTTAATATTTACTATAATAAACAGAAAAAAAAAGTCAGTATGGATTGTCAAAGTTCATACAAAATTTGATGATGATACTGGCAACTGACCCAGGAGCTTTTTCTTCTTCTTCTTCTTCCAGTGCCTTTACCACAAGATTATTCTTTCTTCCAAAACACAAACACTCAAAAATTGTTAGAAGACTAGAAGTTTTAGCAGCTTTAGTTTTAAAGATTCATGCTTAATGCCTTGTAGGAGATCTTTAGAAGTCTTGTAGAGCTTTGGAAATGTTTTCTGAAAGAAAACAGAAGAACTACAGAGACTGCCTGAGAGCTGAAAGATTTCATTTTGGTGCATTTTTATACAAAGCTTCCCTTTTTCAATAAGTTCTTCTTGACTCCAACTAAATAATATATATTTCAGTTAGATTAGCTAAGGCAAAGCACAATAAAAGAAACAAAACTACTGAATAATTTGGAGCATTTTTAATTAAGTTCAGAAGTAGAAACTGAGTGGAACTGGAGAGAAAGGCAGTGTGAACCAACAAGTGATAAAGAATTTACTAAATTGGCATTTTTCAGCCTCAAAACTTCAATAGGGAGGACTTCTAAATTCTAAAGAATTTATAAAAGTCAAGCAGACTCACATATATTTTCAAAATTCAATATGTGAAATTGCTTCAGGTCACAGAAACCAAAATTTTCACTATTACATAAAAATTAACAAGTCCAAGAGGTTGAAAGGCAGTAGATCAAGTTACATATGAGTGTGAGGGCTCATATCTTCTACTTCTGAGGACGGGATGCACAAATCCTGTGGAAGCTCAGGCATGGTGCATTCAATGCAACATGTTGAATGTAGGTTTTGCCCTTGAGGAGGGAACATACAGTGTGTGCACTCGGATGATATTTGGACTTTTACTGCCCCAGCAGGTATCTTAAGTGGACATCTAATTAGCAAGAGTCCTGTGTAACTTCGGAGATTATTTCTGTTTCCACAAAAATAATGCAGCTAATTTCAAGCCAGATTCCTTTGTTTGCAAGTGCTTCAGTGTTATTTGTATTAACAGTGTTGCTATCTCGGTCCTGCTAAATGAAAACAGCGAGGACACTGGCTAGTATTCTGTGATGGCTTTAAGTCAAGACTCTGGACATTTTCAGTTATCATGGTGTGGAGTTACTTTGTATTAATTTATAGTTATCATATTGGTATCATATACTGAGGTGTTTAATGAATGGGTAGATAGGCCTTGCTAACTAAACAGGAACAATCTCTTTTCACCATTTTAGGCTTGTTAAGAGGCAATGATGAACATGAACAGGCTCAAGAGTCAGGAAAGGGAGAGAAGAAAAAAGTAATCCATTGAATTTTGAAACTATTTATTGCCTTAGACAGAGGGGACATTGTGATATGAGGGAACCAAGTAAGTAACAGACACCCTCATTAAAAACTTAGTCTTGCTCAAGTTAATTTTATGATGTTCAGTGTGGAGATAGGATGATTTTTGCTTCTGTAAAGGCTGTTTGGTTGAAGGGATTTATTTATTCATTTGTTTAGTTATGTGAGCTATATATTTTTATTTTAAAAATAACTGAAATGTTATTTTAGAAAATTTCATTCTATATCCTGAGCCACAGAGTCTCTAATGGAGAACATGAGTGCCAGGACTGACTGAATCTGACATCCTGACACTGGTGGGAGACAGCTGCAGGGTTGCCCAGTGGATCAGGAATATGACACTGCAAGGGGTGCACCCAGTCACTGGAAAGGTGCAGGTAACCTCCCTCTTACCACAGACTGTGGCACTTGGTATTAAACTTTATTTTTTGGATCATGTAAGCTTTAAATGACAGAAGAAAAATCTTTATGGTTTATGAAGCCCCCTTACCCTGTTTCATCTTTCCTCAGAGGCTAAGACCAGATGAGGCAGTAGACGCTGTATCCCCAGTGAAAGGTACAACAAACCTTTAAAAAATGTGCGACTGCTGCTGAGTGCCCAACCTGTCAAACACAGACTGAGCTCCTTACTACCAGCAGCGACACTCAGAAACAAGGCTGCTGCTGAGATCATCTCTGTGCATGTGTTAGAATGCCCGAGATGGTCTGAGTGCTGGGGGTGGCTGCATAACCTGTGTTAGTGTGGAAATGTATGTGGGCTCAACTGCCCTGCTGAGAAGATGGCTTCACCGCTGTTGATAGAGGTACAGGAGTATCTGCAGCCCCTTCCTAAAAGCCACATCACCTCGCTGAAATTGCTCTAGGGGAAGTTGTCCCAGGGGGTTACTAATTTCTCAGGCCACCTATCTCTGTTTTTCATGGTAGCTAATCTAGAGATTTCCAAAGCAGTGAGGTTTTTTACTTGCAATAATTAATCCCGTTGATGAAAGAGCAACCCTGACAAGCAACAGAGGGCCGAAGGAAGGAAGGAGGATGAAATTTTGTCCTGTAGGATTTGAACTGACCCATCCATAAGCAAGTCATGTAACCAGACATTCCCATATGAGTTGGCCAGTGATATGGCCTGCAGCCAAGAAGGGGCTTTAGCAGGAACTCTCTGTGTTTCCTGCTGTTGATACAGCACTGACTCTGCGGTCCCGTGTTTGCACTTCTTTAAAACTCCCTAAATCTGTGTGCCAGGGTCAAGGCTCTGGGAAGGAGCTCTAAGCACTGCCCCCGAGAGCACAATGAGTGTTTTAACCTGCTCCACTGCAGCAGGGAACTGAGATAAAGTATAATGGAAGGGCTTTTAGTATCCCCTTACTCCAGGAAATACAGATTGAAGGGCAGCCACTCTTCTCCCTTGTTTCCCTACTTTGTGAAGTTGTCCGGTTGCATTGCAGTGTAAGGCTGTGATACTCTGAAAGCCAATGAGAAGACAGGGAAACAAGCGTTGGCATCGTATTAAAAGCTTGTGGTGTGTCTTTGCTCTCTTACTCACACAAAGCTAACTTCTTTTCAGTTTCTTCTGCATGAAATGGGTGTACAATGACTATTTTTGCCTTAACACTGAGGTAGAATTACCAAGTCCTTGTTTCAGCTGTGTGCTCTTCCATTCAGCTGCCAGGAGAGGTAGCAGGAGAGCAATATCAAGAAAACGTTTTCCTCCTTGATTAACTAGGCAACTCCTGAACCATTCAAAGCATCTTGCAGCCAGAAGCAGACTTGAATACCCCCCGAAGTACACTATTGCATTTGAAATCTGGTAAAAGTCAAATAGTTCATATTTTGGAAACTCATTATTAAGGTCACTTTTAGTCATAATAATAGGCTGCATCAAGTTTTATATTTTAGATGAAGTCCTGAAGGCAGAATTTCAGATACCACTTCCCTTAAATTTCCAGAACACACTGGGGTGTTTCTTTGCTATCAGTTAACTCTACCAGTTTGACTAAAATAGGTTGTATTTTTCTAAACTAGCTGGAAAAAATTCAGACAGCCTCTGAAGAGGAGCAGGAAAGGGGGATATAAATCAGTTCTGACCAAGCGTGCAGTTGATAAAAAACATGAGCTAATCTGGCCAGCAGCTGAGCTGATTGTAACAGAACCCAGGTACTATATAAGGAGAAGATGTATTGTGGGACTCGAGAGCGTTAGGTACATGAAAAAATCATTAGCTGTGGAGATAATACAGTTCTGGGGAAAACTTAGAATCCTGTTATAAACCAGAATTTGCATCTCAAGAAAAATTGCTGAGAGAGACCTTTGTTGTACTTTTAAATGTTGACACGTTTTATTCCACTCTGCCAGTAAGACCTTATCTGGAATGTCATGGGTCACTTGCAGCATTCTGATTTATAATAGACCCTCATGAGTTTCTTTTGTAAGTCTCAGCCCTATCGAAAGAAAGGGAAAAAAAATACTCTTAGCTATGTTAGTTCAAGCCCTGAGGTCTTAATTTGGTTTTGGTCAGATTATATTTGGGGGAAAAAAAATCCTACTGGGTTTGATGATTTTTTTTTTTTCTAATTATTCATGGAATGTCCAAGTAAAGCTCTCTAGATACCATCTATTAAATTAAAATGACTCATATGAATAGCAGCTAAGCTGCAGTAAAAACCAGATCTAAAATAGATGGTTGCAGAACCAGATAAATCTAAACATAGAAGCAACTCTTCCCATCATGACAGTGTTTTGCATATCCTTACTATTTCTCAGCACTCTGGAGTCCCTTTCCTCCCGCAGCATTAATTACAAGCAATTGTTTGGCTTAGTTCCCGAGATCATACCTGGTGTTTAGCTTTGCATCTGACTTCGGTCTCTCTGGTGAGCGTCTGATGTCGACGGTGCCGTTGCCTTTGTTTGTAACGGGGTGGTATCGTCGGACTCCCATGGCGGTGATACGGTGGGAGGATTGTCAAGGTCCCCTTGTTGCCCTCTCTTCTGGAATACGGGAGCGAGTATGCCAGGACCCTTCCCTCTCCCTCTCCCCTTCTGTAAGCCAGAGCACTAAGGGTGCAGCAGAGCTGCTTGCAGAGTTAACTGAGGCTACTCAGAGCCTTTTGTAGCCAGCTTCTGAAACCACCCCCGAGGGGGAGAGCCACAGTCCCTCTGGAGAATCTCTTCTAGTGCTTAAAATATATTCAGAAATTCCCTTGCTGCAACTTGTGTCTTGTTGCCCCTTTTCCTTTTGCTGCATACCTCTACCTGCATGAAGCACAAATAGATCATCCTTTGCTTTCTCTTCTTTGGGCCAAACTTTCTTGCTTTCTCTTTTTTGGGCAAGTTGTGAAGTCTCAAAACTGTACATAACATTCCAAGTCAGGAATGTTGTCTCCATGTCAGGAATATTCCCTTTCCATTGCATGTATAAACTTACAGAAATATTTGTTTGATATCTTTGTATTCACATTTTATACAAATATGGATAGGTTTTGGTAATTGTTCACCTCTACTCTGTGTATATATAATTACGTGCAAACATATGAAATCCATTTGTTATACTTTACCTGTATTTTTTATTTCATGGCTGTGCATAGATGCATACACAGATTTACCAGAACAGGTATTTGAAAGGGGTTTGCCATCATGGATGTAGGCACAGATCTGAGGGTAGAGTGTAGCTTGCTGCAGATGCCTGCTTAATGGACATCTGTCTGTTTATCCAGGACATACAGACAGAGACCCAGAGCACTTAGACATAATACTATTCTAAATTCCAGAATGGTGAAAACGTATGTGAAAGAGCTGCAGGTGTATTCCACCAACAGATATTTTGCTTTGACTAGAAGCATTGTTTTCCTTTGTTAAGTTTGAATAAAATATTTGCCCAGAATCACAGAATAATTTAGGTTGGGAAAGACCTCTAAGATAATGGAGTCCAACTTTTGAATGATCACCACCTTGATTTGCTTTTGTTCATTTGAGTATCTTTAAATTATAAAAGTTGCTGCGTTTTTTACTTACAGTTTTAAAGAGCTGAGCAATGCACTCTAAGTAACTACCAGTGTTTGCCCATGCAATTCTTATGCAGATGTTAGTATTAAAAAAATATTGATAAGGGAAATATTTGATTCACGCCTAATAAGCTGTTTATGATGTGCTGGCTTTGTGACTGAGAGGAGACCAATTCCCATAGAAAGCACAACATTTACTATAATGTGCATAAATTATGAATTTGCACTAACACTTGCTCTAAATTCAGGCTTTAATTCCTACAAGTGAATCCATGCTCTTAACATAGGTTTACTTTTTGCTGTGTGAACTCAAACTTTTCTATTTGTCCAACTACTGTTTTGGCAATGTAAGGGATGCTTCTTTGTTTTTTCTGTTTGGTAGTCCCTAGGTACCTAAGCTAAAAAGCTGGGTGAAGGGATGCTGGTTTTAATAGTGGTGTTTCTGTGTCTCTAAAGCTGCTTCTGGAGCTGGACTGTAGGGCAGTACCATGGATGGGAGCCATGGCTCCTGCAGTAGAGAATGAGGTGCTTTGGGTTTGCTGAGATGCAATTCAAGGATGTGCTCATACCTAAACTTATATTTATAAATCTCTCTGCTCTTTCATACTCCTGGTTGTCTGGGCCTTAGTCTGCAATACAGTCTTTGGCAGTATCATTACGAGTGACTCCAGAGCTGCATCTCAAGCCAAATCTGCAAGTCCTCCAGGCTGTTGACCATCTGGAACAGCTCCTGAGCTGGCGCTGAAGCAATCCAGCTGGTACTCAGGCCCTCCTTGGACCTCTCTGTGGACAGGCTCAGGCGTTGTGTGCCCAGCCCAGCTGCTGCCTTGTACTCTTGCTCTCCTAGCACCACTGGTGTCACATATCATGATACAGGATAGCCTGGACTCCTTCCTAAAAGGGGCCAGGCATTCTCCTCCCAAAGACAAGACGATATGCGAATGCAACCTGAATTCCCACCAAGGTTTTGCTCCTCACAAAAATGTAGCTGTGGGTAAGATACAGCAAGACTTGGCCTGTGGGTCTCAGATGCCCATAAATAGCACAAGGAGAGAGATTTCCCTGCCACATAATGGTGTTGTCAGGATACAGACATGCTACTTTTTGAAATGCTCAGATAATGCTGCTTTGAGGAATATACAGAATTTTCTTTACAACTGGACTGGGATTTATCTGGGTACATGGATAGTCTTTGTCTGAGTCTAATCTAAGGTTGTCATCCAAGGCTATTTACAGCTGGTTCTAAAAAAAAGGTACTTTAGGTACTTTAAAGCCATGATTCTTCTGACCTTCTCAGAGTTTTGCTTTAGGAGAAAAGAACTGGCTAAGATCATGTCCTCCGATGCAAGTAGCTCAGAAGTGGACAGTTGCAGCAGGACACAGTAATGACAGCTTGTGTGTATTCAGACAAGTTAGTTGTGTGTATTGTTTTATTTTGCTAAAGCAGTAGGTGTTTTATAGCATTCTGAAATACTGATTAGTTGTTACATACAAAATACTGAACTGGATTTTAAGGCACAACCTCAGAAAGTGGGAATATGATTCCATAACTCTAGCAAGGATGCTGAACAAAAGTGATTAGAAAATTTCTATCAAAAGAGATTTATCTAGGGGAAAAAAACCCTTTTTGTTAATTTTTGTGTCTATGGTATTTTTCAAATTATTTCATAATGAAAATCACATGCCACACGATGAAGGATCCCTGCTACATTATATGCCACTAAACAAAGTGAGATTCTGCATGTCTGTAGGCACAGTTCTTACTGGTAAATTCAGCTGTGGTTTGATAAATCCTGCAAATGGTTGTCCAAGTTCTAAAATTTAACTTCTTTTCAAATATTGGTATACTTTGCCAATAGACAAGTGTGTTGTTTTGATTGAAAATGTAAGCTCCTTTTCAGTTAGAATACTGGCCAAAAGTATCCTCAGAGCCAGGCAAGTATTGGCTGCTCTAAGTTGGCTGTGGCTGATTTTCAATCTTCAAAAGCTTTGTTTCTATCAAGAGCTCATCTGTGGACATTGATCATATTCAGATCTGCAGGAGCATTAAAAAAAAAAAAAGAAAAAAGAAACCTTTTAAGTCTGAAAGGGTCTGAGTTCACTGGAAAAAAAATTAGAAGTAGTGTTGCCAACAACTAGGTAGGAGCTGGCAGCGCCTACCATGTGGTGTGTCAAATATGCTGTCTCTCACATCCACAAAAGTTTAAGCCTAACTTCAATAATATGTATTTTTAAAATTAATATTTTTAGAGTAATTTTAAATAATATTCCTGAATTTTTAAGAGCTAAATATCCCTGAAATTTATCTCTCTAATCATGAACTTCAACAGTAGCTGCTGTAATTGGCGCAGCACAGAAGCAAATATTTGTATGAAGAAAGATGTTTCCGTAGAGACTTTCAAGCTTAAAAAAATCCATTCTCATTCAACTTTTCTTCATGTCTATTAGGAAAAAATACAGAGATGGAGTACCCTTGTTCTCCAAATATGATGCATTTTTCTTTATAATTCAGTTTATAACATTTATGAGGTTACCATAAGCTGAAGTCAGTGGTGAGCTAACATCCTAGAAAACATTTGAGTGTCTCCTGTATTCCTGCTGGGCAAATCCCAAGGAGTGTTGACTTTTTAAAATGTTGGCTGTATTTTTTCTCAGTTATTTAAAAATATATGTAAATCCTTAGAATATGATCTGACAATACTTTTTTTTTTTTTTTTAACATTCCAAGGTATACAGTATGTGGTTTTATTTTCACTCAGAGTGACTAAAAAGGATTGATTCTTCTGAAATCCCTCCTGATAGGAACCAGAAACAAACATAAGGGAATGCAGATACAAGGGGGTAGGGGTAATGCCCCTCTTATGTATAAATTGAAAGGTTCATTAGGAATGACTGGTAAGGGAAGAGCATAGCTCATGAACATATGGGAAATCAGTTTACTTCAGAGAACTGAGGGTGAAGGGAAGGGATGTCTGCTTTTTATTAAAACCTGAAATGCATTATAATTGGCCTGAATCTTTGCCCAGATGGCTTCTCTTATGCTGACATCTGCAAGAGTGTGTATAAAGCACCATTAGGAAGCTGTCTCTTGTGACAGTGTGTACACATGTAATTCTGTTAAAAACTAAGTCCTTTGCTATCTGTAGTGTTGGTCTTTGAATAAGCATGCTGAGAAATGTCATTTGTTTGACAAAATCTAATTATGGAACATGCTTTTTACATGGAAAGTTTCTATCACATCTGAGAAAAGTTTTTAGGGCTTTTCACCTATTTTTGTAGGTTCTTGTTCATTCTTCATCACAAATTCCAAGGAATTTTTTTTTTCTTTTTTTGTAGGGGGAAACACAGCATTTCTTATTCCAGTCATGTGTAATTTTTTTTCCTAAAGTTTAAGTGTTTTTATTTTGAATTTTCATGTGTCAATTTAAACTGGTTTCTGCTGACCAGTGAAAAGGTAAAATAATAATAAAAAGTCCATTTCCTATTGAATGGGTTGGATGATGACAAGTGAATGCAATGTCATGTATCCATTAATCTGTTCACTTGTGTTAAAAATAAGCTGTCAACATACTGCTTCTTTCTTTGTCAGACAACAGGAAAATTAAAGTCAATGGCACCAGGGAACCCATTGAATTTAAGACAAAACAGTGGTTTGGGGCAACAGTCAAAGCTCATAAAGAAAAAGTTGTGGTAAGTCTTATGCATTTGATATTCATTTGGTGATAATGTTTCTTTTTCTCAAATGTGTATGTTTTACAGCTTTCTAGGTGTACATACTCTCTGATTATGCATGAATCATAAAACAGAGGCTGTATATAATTCAAAAAAACAAAAGCAACCTATCAGATCAGGTTGAACCTGATCAAGTGATGATGATCCTGCTGCCGTGTGAAAACAGCAGAATGTCCTGTTGTGGAAGTGAATGATATATTTTTAACAGATAATGGACATATTGCAGAGATACACAGGAGCTGATAGCTGTACGCTATAAAATGTTTGGTATTATGAAGATATATTTGGAATGTTAAATACAGAATGTAGGGAAATTTCATGTATTTGAATGTAATGAAATGTTTTGAAAGCCAAGAACCTCTGTTGATGTTCAGTTAGGAAAACATTTACATTTACCTCTTTTGTCACATTTGCATTGTTTTGAACAGCTATGTCATAGTCGTGGTGAAACAGCTGCAAAAAAAAGCTGATGAAAAAGCTCCCAATCAAGATGGCAATCAAAATGTAGTATCTGTTTTCCAGTTTTAGTGAGTGTTTTACCTGTACTGATAGAGGCCCAGCAGTGGGCAGGGATTTTTATTGCCCAGTAAAGTGCTGGTGATGCTGCTTATACACAGAGCTTTTATATTTCCAATTGCCTTAAGGTTTACATTGAAAACAGCACTGAAGTAGTTGTGATAAGAATTATCGGTTTGGTCATTACTTTTACTAGTGTTAACAGTTACCAAACAAAAATTTACCTTGTGATTTGATTAAAACTTCCAATTTGATTAAAACTTCCAAAAGTATTCATAAGGGAGGAAGTGTTGAAGGGAAGTGCTTTCCCTTATATTGTGTCCCTTGTGGTTAACCTACAGAATGATTTTTGAAATGAAACAGGTAATGAGGTAAACATCACCCCATTCTGTTACAGAGCTGATGTTCCATAAAAATTCTAAATATTCTAAAAACAGATGAACATTTTTCATTTTCCATACTCTACTAAATAATTCAAAAATTGAAATAAAATACTTCTTTAATACCATTTGTGAAATCTTAATCAAGTGAGTGGAAAAACTCATTTCCAAGAGCTGTGTTTTGTCTCAGAATTTGAAACTGAGGTATAGTCAACAATTTTCAGGAAAAAATTTGGACACCAGAGCTGGAAAGCTTTGTCTGTTAAGCTTTGTAGGCTAAGAGAAAAATAAAATGACATAAAACTATCAGATACTCGTTTTTAAGCTACAGATTTAAGAGTAAACTGCATTAAGTCAACATATATATAGTAATATATATTATAAACATAATAGATTTAATAATAATAAACAAAATAATAAACATAATATATAATTTTATTCTTGTTTCAATCCATTTGGCTCGATGTCAAATGTGCCTAAACCCACCCCACGGGACACACACTGCTCTTTGCTGCACTCTGGTTTTTCCCTCTGTTTCAGTACTCAGGGTTTCCCAGGCAGGGGTGTGTGGAGGGTCCCTGCTCCTTCAGCCATTGCTCCACGAGCTCTGGGCACTGCGGTTGATACAGCTGGGACGGACTGCAGAACAGAGGCTAATGCAATATTGTAAATAACAGCAATACCTTGCCGGAGTAGACAGGTTTGTAATTGAAAGAGTAGGACAAGACAGGACATGAATGAAGAAATTATTTGTATCTTACAGAGGCAAGGTTGCAGGGAGAGGTAGTGTCTTCACTCTTCCAAGCAATGAAAAGTTTCAGGGCACAGGAAACTGTGAGGAATTACTTGCAGACCTGAGAGCTTTTTTCTAAATATCTGGATTACCTCCAAAAAACATTCCACAAAAGTTGTGTATCTTTTATCTTTACTTGTTGTATTTGTAACACCACTGCTATAACACAGATTAACTATCTAGCCAAAACTTACCTAGCAAAAAAACTATTCACTCGGACTGCTGAATGCCTTATAACTGTATCCTGCCTACGAAGATTTGAACCAGGGGGTTGCAAGGAGGCAGACACTCTGATGATTGTGACTGACCCGACAATCACAATCACAATCACAATCACAATCACAATCACAATCACAGTCACTGACCCGATTGTGACAGCCACCCGAAAAATCTCCTGCTAATTGGAGTCAGTGTCTTCAGCCGCGTATGTGGGATATGCATCTTAAACTACGGGATCAGCTCCTGTGCAATGAGAAGTAATTAAGCAAACATATTACTTGTGAAGCAGGCTTAGAGGGTGTTTGTAACATGGCTTAAATGTGACTTGTGGTCCCTGACAGATTTCACCTGCCAAGGGCCATAAGTGAAATATCAGTGTGCTTTTCAGGTTATAATGACGTTGTATGAAGCAGTGGTCCTGCATTTCCTTCTGTCAATATCTTGTAGTCATTGCTATATGACCGATAGAACACCAGAGAGAATCCTTGTATACGGCCTATTAAAAACTACATTTGCTAGGTGCAAGTGTGTGTGAAAGCTACGTGTGTTTTCTGTTTTGTGTTTCTGCTTTTCTAGGCTTGTGCTCCTTTGTATCATTGGAGAACCCTTAAAGACAGCCCTGAGAAGGACCCTGTTGGCACCTGCTATGTAGCAATTCAGAACTTCAGTGCCTATGCTGAATATTCTCCTTGTCGCAACAGTAGGTATTAATATGAACAGCGCTGTGCTCAAGGAATTGATTTTGCACTGAGGGTTTTCGTTCTTTCAGTCTTCTCACCATCGAGTCTTGGTTGAATGAAGGCTACTATATGATGTTATTGCATTGAATGAGGGTGTAAAGAAAAATGAACAGTAAACTATATGCCTACAACTGGATGCTTTATTGTATAATTAATTGAAAGAGGAGAAACTAAGTAAATTGTGTGCAGTTATAGTAATGAGCTATAATTGGTTCAATTTTTGTGGCTTTAAAACATAGCAAACAGATCTAGATAAGAACCAGACAGCACATTAAACCAATTATTCACACTTATTCTGAGTATAAATGTCTCATCACAAGGTCATGACTTGAAGATCAGACGCTGCATAGAAACACACTGGCCTCTATCATCACTCATGCCAATATCATCCACAAGAGCTCATTTGAAGAACTTGCAGCCACGCACATTAGCACTGCTGTTCTGCACTCTTCTCCTTGCCTTGCTTCTTGGGGAATAGAGATAAACCACATGTATGCTTAGAACCAGTTTCAGCTACCCAGAAGTCTGCAGAGAATACCACACACGAGGTTATTATCAATCATTCGTCTTGTTCAGCATTCTATATCTATTGTAGTAAGGCTTTAAGCAGCGTTCTGTTTTGTCTTCCTTTTTAAACCTCATCCTTGTCTCTGGGTGAACAGGTACAGAGAGAAGCTGAATCTGTAAGAAAAGGTGACCTTAAGGCCTGGTTTGTGCATATGTCTCACTGGGGCTTTGGCAGAGCCTTGTGTCATTTAAAGAGAGAGTTCAGGCAGCCATTCATCCTCTCAGTTTCTCAATACTGGCACACATAGAATTGCCATAAGATGCATTCCAACATACTTTACACAAGTATATAAGGATTTGGAGAATAGAAATAAAATAGCCAGAAGCATGAAAGTTGTTTTTCCATGTACCCATCCTGACCGTTACACTGTGTCAAGGTTTTTTTACTTTTTTGAGAACACCTTAGTAAACACTTATTTTTGTATTTATGACAGATCAGACTGTGATGAGTATTCTACAGTCTTACTGAGTTCTTTACTTTTTTATCGCCAGCTAAATTTAAACTGAATCCCTGATAATTGTTTCATTGGTCCTTTCTTGGCAGTGGGAGGAGAAAATCCCAAGTAACAGGTCCTATTTTTTAAAATCTTCACAGGGGGCTGCACGATCAGGGTGTTGTAGAAGGTCTTGATTGCTCTGCCTCTTCTTCACATGTATTGGCAATACTCCAGGAATGTCTGTGCTGTCTTCCACATGCACTGTAAAATCAATAAAATGCTTCTACCTTTGTAATTGCAGGCAATGCAGATCCCGAAGGACAAGGCTTTTGTCAAGCAGGTTTCAGCTTAGATTTTTACAAGGTGAGATTCTGCTTCTGAAGTATTTTGACCAAATGTCATTGTGATATATCTAGTAGGGTTCAAGTGCTGTCTCAGTGATCATGAGTTTATCTCCAAGCTGTTGGATATGGAAAGTTTTGTGAAGTCGTTGCAAGTTCTTTCCTCCTTTTCAAGCTTCACATTTTCTTGTTTCATTAATAAAAAATAAATACTGAATCAGCACCTGTTTATCTCTTTGCAGCATTCCAATATGTGTTAGTCTATCTTAACAGACAATTAGGTAAAAACTTCTATGTGCTTCTGTCTCAGCCTATTCCCCTTCAAATGCTTTTCTTGACTTTCAGGAAGCACTGGGGCAGGCACCAGCCAGTTTTGGAAAGTTAAAATAGCCTATATAAGGATGCTTTTGGTGGCAGACTAGTCATTCAGTAAAACCTCATTTAAAACCTCAAACCTTAAATTCTCATGTGGGGGTGAAAGTACTTAAGGGAAAGAACTAGATTTTCTTAAATGCCAAGAGGGTCCAGAAACAGCGTTGTGGGAGAAAGGATAAACTGCACGACTGTTGTTGTCTGGGCCATTATTACAGCACCAGGGCCTCAGGTAACTTTGACCATTGCCACTGTTCCAAATATTCTGCAGCTGCATTGTTTAACTCTCTATAAAATATTACTGTCATTATTGTTTCACTGAATATGAGCACCTCTTTTCTGTTAACCTTGTTAACCTTGTTATGTTATAAATAAGCACCAATTTTTGAAGTATTATGTCAGTGGTAAAATAAATGCCTTTCATTCAAGAGCAGATGCATAGGGTAATATAACTTTTTTTAAACTGTGGATTTTCCTGCACATCCATGCACCTACATCCTTTCCTTGAACATGGCTATTTTAATTTATCATGATTCTGATATTATTTTGGTCATTTAAATTTCTTTTTTCCCCATGCATGCTTAATTTTCCTGTGTTCTTTCATTGTGTAATTTTATTTAATTCTGCTTTTTGTAGAATGGAGACCTGATAGTAGGCGGGCCCGGTAGTTTTTATTGGCAAGGTATGTTCATCTGGCTGGTTAACTGGATCTAAGAAGTGAAGAAGAAAGTTCTAGATCATTGTTCCAGATTTCCACTGCTCTGTCAGCTTAAGATGACCAGTCTTTGATCTTATTTTCAATAAATGTAGATCAGAAGAATTGCTTGACAAGCAACTGGGCATAAAAATAAGCCATGAAAGTCCAGGATGCATGTTGTATAGGAAGATAAACAAATGCAAACAACGATTTTTGTGTTGGAATTTAAGTACATTTGTCATTTAAGTAGTAAATTGAATTTTTCCTTAGAAATACTGCAGGTTAAAAAACTGCTAATACTTGTAAAGCAAATGTACTAATTTAAAAAGTATTTGTTACTGTTGGTTTTTTGAACACAACCTTTTATAGCTATCTATAGGTATTTTAAGTTCATTTGTGGCATCACTGTAGGTTCCAAGATGGGTGTTCTCGTGTAGATAAACCCTGAAGTTGTTTCGGTAAAGGGTTAAACGGTTATTTTTGTTTTAACCTGTTCTTATATGTATGATGTAGCTGATTTCCAACCTCTGCCTACCAGCTTGCCTACTGTCAGCCTCTTTGATGTGTTTTTGCATTTTTTAAAAAGGTCTGATTCACTGTGACTGTAGGGAATTCAGAGCTTTGAATTCCTCATTGAGAAATGCTTTCATTGGTCTACTACATTTGTACAGTGCAGTGACTTTAGTTTGAATTAGTACATTGAAACGGGTCTGGAGGCATTTCTGTAAAGGTTCAGTAAAGATTCAGTGTCTTATTTTATTCATTCATGTGTACTCTTGAGACTTCCAGGGTAATAATGGAGAAAACTTGGGAGAAGTTATCTACTCTTTGCATCTGTGCTGTATTAGCATCCTTTCTGCTCTGTCCTGGTGTTCTTCTAGCCCTCTTTTATAGAATCTGGCCCTCTTTTAGGTTCCTTTCATTTATGTAGCTGTTTGAATCCAGGTCAGGTGATCACTGCAAGTATTGCGGACATCATTGCGAATTATTCCTTCAAGGATATTCTGAGGAAACTGGCACGAGAGAAGCAAACAGGAGTGGCACCACCCTCATATGATGACAATTACATGGGTAAGCTGAGTTCTACGTGAGTTAGCAGTATGTTCTAAAAGGATGAGTCTCACATAAATATGAAAGCGAGCCCTACATTGTCCCAATTGTGAGAGGATTTGAGCATGTTTTGCCTTAAGCACAGCAGCGAATCAGTAGTTTGCTGATTGCTTCAGTGAGATGATTAACATTCTTAAAATGATGCACAACAACAGGGTTTGAAGGTTGAGATCTTAGAGGACTTTTTAGAGTTCTTATTATTTGATCTAAATAATTTAGGAGAAATAGAAAAATTTCCAATTTATGTATTTTTTCATTGCAAGATGATGGATTAAACCTGATGTAATTAAGGAAAATTTCAATTTTTATTAGATAAATTCAAATTCAGTTCTGTGTTACTTTGTACAGTACTACACAAATACCCAATTTATTCTCACTGATATTTAAAAGATGCAATTGAAGTGAGCAAAAACAAAAGTCACTTTGAAGATACAATGTAATAGAAAAAAAGCTCCTTATCTAAGTTTTATTAGTACTAATCTCTAAGAATTTACTCGATACTCCCATGTCTCTGCATGTAAGGCGGGTTTTTCTTCACACAGTTATAGAAAAGATTCAGTGGAATTTGAAGGCGCATCCTTGCACTGTTGCTCATAGATTTGAAATTGAAGTCCCTGGTACAACCTGAAGGTCTTTCTTTACTGTGACAGTAGTAACTATCTCCCAGGTTTACTAAAGCTCCAGGAGGGGATTTACTGCAACTCTGGAAATCTATTTCCCATGTAAAGCTCAGCCAGGACACTCAACACATTACAGTACAATGATGAAGACCTGAATTGTGTCAATAGCTATTAGGGCAAAACACCATAGTACCTGGTGGTTTTTTCAGATTAATTAATACGTATTTATGATTTAGAAGCTCATTTTTGGAGAAGAGGGATCAATTTCTAATAGATTCAGACCTACCATTAATTTAGTTATAGTAATGTGATAAACAATTTTCTTTTTCTTCACACACTTTTAGTATACTCATGTTAGAAAATTTGCATTCAGCAGATCCATGGAACAAACAAATCTGATCGTCCTTGCATTCTTTTTTGAAAGACATTGTTTATTGAGCTGTTGTTATGGCTTTTTAAAATCTATCTTTAAACAGGATACTCAGTGGCTGCTGGGGAATTTACTGGGGATTCTGAACAAGGTAAGCACCTATGTACTTGAATGAAAACTGTATGGCCGTGCACTTACTAAATTCTTTGGTTTGGGTCTCTACACAGGAACATACCTATTATACCTTTGAAGCACTGGAGAGACTTAAGCTATCTGTACTTACTGTTCTCAGAGCAAATTATTTCCTTAGACAGCATAACATAACAGGATTAAAGTAACATAAAAATTTGAGTTCCATATGGGGTGGCTTGCTTGAGGGGCTGAACAGCTCTGTAGTCTACACTCACAAAGCCAATAGGGACATAGTACATTTTCAAAAGTAAAACCCAGTGATCCAGAACTGCTTCTGTTTAATCCCTGTTAAGTTAAAGCTGACTGTCCTGCATTAGGAAGAATTCAAAAAATAAATTAAAAACCACACGGTTTTGAGCCAAACACTATAATGTGTAAAAAGGAGTAATGGGAGGCTACATTTTTGGCTGCTTTTTTTAATGCATACTCAAAGTTTTATAATGGATGATTTTTGACTCAGTATGTTATGTGGATGACTGCCACAAAATATTGCATTGTTGGCTGATTCGAGATTCGTTCTGTGTCATATTCATGCCTTCATTAGTACTTCCATTTCTCCTGGAGCCAGCACATACAGTCAGAGGGGAGTATATGATCAGTGGGGAGCAGAGGAAGGCTAGGTCAGTACAAACCTCAGGTGGCTGAGGTGCTCTGTTATCTGAAGGTCCTGCTGCTGTCTTCTGATGTGGATATCTTAATGAGGGAAGTTTAGATCTCAAGACTACTGGCTGGGACTTTGCTTTTTCCTTCTTTTTAAACTCATTTTTTCTACTAGTTGTTTAAGATTTAACCACTGAGCAAAATTGCTCCTAGAAGGCAGCTAGGTATAATGTTTAATGTTCTTATTCAGTGGATCTCTTTGATGCCACTCACAAGAATTTCCTTGTAATGCTTTTAGATAGACTTTGCAGAATTTGTCAAGCGCTTACATGGCAACAAGTGAAATAATGGATGAGATAAAGGGTTGGTAGGCAAAAAGAAAAGAACCATTTGCAAGGACAGTTCTGTGCTCTAGTACGTGATGCTATCTATAACTAATTCTCATCCCATCAATACACAGCTATCAGGTAGCAAGCTGAATTGTACCAAGAACTTTATCAAACTGTGTGTGTGGGGAGAGTTTGTGCTGGGTCAGGCAATTGATCTACATAGACTCTATCAATCAGAAGGATAAATATGGTGATTTATTAAGTTCTCTGTAAAGAGCATAGAGCAATACATGCAGGCAGGCAGGCAAGCAGAACAGCAGCTGCAGACAGCTTAGGCAGCGGCAGTCTGTCTGTCTGTCTAAAACATCCAAGGTACATTGATAAGACACTTAACATGCATTAGCTAAATTCTATAAACATCTCTATTGTTATGGAGAATTTCTCCCCGATTCTCAAACATCTCAGAGGCAAGTATGGCTTATGTGGTAACATGCTAAGCAATGCTGAACAGAAAGAGATCCATGGATGGGTGTATTCATAAATCAGAGTGTAATGTTTTGTGCAAGTAAATGATCTGAATGAATGCTGCCATAATCTTATGAAGTAATGGCTTGAAGTGATTTACAGGTCTTTCTGATACAGTTCACAAATCAAAATCCCAAGGGATTTGACATATATACCAAGGAAGCTTTAAGTGGTGTGAGTTACATGTTGCATGCACAACTTAGATTGCAAAACCAGTTCACTGTTGATCATTTATCCTTTCAGAGCTGGTTGCTGGAGTCCCAAGGGGAGCACAGAACTTTGGCTATGTATGTACTGGACCTTCATTTTATAATTTTTGTAGTGAGAATGCAATTAAGCTGCTTGTAAGGTTAAATGCTACATTTTATTTTTCTATATTTCATACAAAACTTTCAAATCAAAGAAAACTGTCACTGACTTTCACTCTTGGGCTAATCTGGCTGGGTTGAAATGCCATTACTGGTTTGGATTTTGAACAGTAAGCGCTTAATCCCTTCTGGAGTCTGTTTTCAATAGGCAATCACAATTACAATTACATGCTCTGAGTCTGACTAGTATCCCTATATCCACCAAGTGTTACTGGACCTAAACTCAACCATAGGTTAGCATATTTTTGTCCAATGCTGTGTCCACAGTGCAGAAGAGTGCAAGTTCAGATTATACATACCCGTGTTTACTTTCAGAGCTGTAAGTGTATACACTGAAATCCAGGTGCAAAGAGTCATGATATGCAATTAAAAGTGAAGAGAGAAAACAACATACGTTTGTGGATGCATCTTTTAGCTGCAGGAAAAAAGTTTCACAAGTAACTTCTCTGGGAAAAGAGATCACAGCCGCAGACACATTCTCTAGTTTTGTGGACCCCAAATTCCTTGTGTCTCTGGGACTTGTTTTAAATTCTTTTTTAGGAAAAAGATGTGTATGTACATATATTTATATATCTATGTTTACTTTTTGTGTTTCAAGTTCAGATTTTCCTGTCCAGGCACTGATTAGTAGTTAGTCTGTGATTTGCTGTTGTTCAGTGTCCAGCAAGGAAGAGAAATATTTTTCCTTATTTTTTTCATGGGGAACCTGAGGGTCATGAAATATTAGCAATTTGTTCAAGATCACATAGGAAAACTGTGGTGTGACAGAAAAAGAACTGATTTTTCTTGGCCACTTGGACCATCTTTCAGTGTGTCAAATTCTTTTGCAGTGATGTCATGGCGTAGCATCTTCATGAGTGTTTGAAACTTTCCTTTTTCTTTTGTTGCCAGGTCTCAATTATTAATTCTTCTGACTTGACCTTTATCCAGAACTTCACTGGTGAGCAGGTAATGTCCAGCAACTATGTGATGAAATATTGTATCTCTAGAGCATCTAGATTCCTTAATATAGTTTCAAGATTTTTTTTTTTGTAGTAATGACCATAAAAACAAAGAGAATTATCAATAAAAAACCTTTACATTTTAAATCAAATATGAAAGCCAATCGTTGTTTTTTATTTTCAGATGGCGTCCTATTTTGGGTACACAGTTGCAGTATCTGATGTAAACAATGATGGGTAGGTTACCAAATATATTCAGCTCCTCTGAACATTAATAGAAGCAATGACTGATATTTATTAATAAATGGGGGTTTTCTGGTGCTTCATACCTCAAAATGCTTCTTTTGGCTTCCATGCTTCTCTTTTTTTAATTGTTCACATAGACTTATCTTTCTGCAGTCACAGTGGCACGAGTATTTGCAGGCCTACTTTGGGGAGTTTATCTTCCCAAATATTTAATCAAAGCAGTGTGTCAGGGGAGTCTCCAGAGTCCTAGGAAACAGATCCAGGTAGCAAAACAATGAATGAACAGCGCTAGCTACCATGGGGAAGAGATAAGTAGAAATCAGAAGTTTATTCTCCCATTCTCACATACAGGAAAGTCTTCTCATCCATAGCTTCACTCCTCAATTTTAAAATCCTTCTAATATAGTCAGCTCTTCTTTGCTATTCCAACACCTACTGATTGGCCATCCATTTTTATCATCCTGAGGACCAACAGTGTCTGTGTCCCATAGTTATGGCAGGCACTGTGTGTGTTGGAGCGATAATGATGCTCTGCTCAAGTCATGGTACTTGGGGGTTGTATTCCCACAGTACTTGGGGGTTTCAGGCTGTGTTGAACAAAAATCTTGTTAACTTACAAGTCATGTAAAGTCTGATTAAATATTTTAGAAGAAGAGGACTTTGTTCAGAGAATATTTCTAGTAGCTATCTAGCAAGGAAATAAAGATCCCTGAAACTCTGAGGCTTAGAAAACTGCACAAAGACGAGCTAGGACAATATTTAGAGGTATAATGTACTCTTGCTTATTGCAAAATGTCTCAGATGTGTCTGCATAATATTTTTTCTTGTGTTCGTTTTTTATTAAGTGCTTAAACATAGTGCATGGAATAATTTTTTCTTGGCCAAGTCATTGCTTCTCAGTGACTTTAAAGATTTGAGTTTTACAAGGGAAGAGAAAAGTAACAAGGTGGTAAAGTGCTATTGCACTTACAAAACAAAACAAAACAACAATAACAGAACAGAAGCTTCAGCAGTTTCCCTGGTGGCTTCACAGTACTCAAATCTTTCAAGTTTCTGAGATGAAATTTTGCCATAATATCACAGGTTTTGAAACTTACTGGTTGTTATGATATACAAAATCAGAATTAATTTAGTCCTGCTGATGTATTACAAATTTGAAAGGGTGGAGAAACAATCTAAGGTGCAACAGACCTCATTAGACTTTCAGGGAACTTACTATTTTACTTCTCACTGAACCAAACTATTTCCTGTGCAGGTTATTTCCTGTTAACCATAGGGTTACTTGGCAGGTCTCATACTTTCTGTGTACCTCTAAAACTACAGTTTATGTCAATAATATAATCAAGCTGCTGTTGAGGCCTGTGTGGTCTCCCAGTCTATATCTTAAAAGAAATCTAAAGACTCTTCCTGAGATCCAAACATCCCACAGAAAACAAAACACAAAAGGCTCTACTTGATAAACATGTCTGATTAGATATGTAGCCTGTCTTTGCTGGTTTGTACATATAATCAATAGAAATATTTATCTGAAAGGAAGAGTAAAAGAGGAAAAAAAAAAGCATAAGGGAAATCAGCACTTCAAATTCACTTAGGCATTTTATTCAGCTAAAGATGAGGAGGTAGTTGTGGCCTTATCAGTATGTTTAAGTTATTTGCTGAAAAAAATAAGACAGGATTATTAGGAATGGTGCTTTGCTGTAATTAGACTCATGATATGGCTCAAAGATTAGGCTCATCTTAGGAAAAAAATCTCTGTACACCTGGCCCAGCAGTTCTGTGGGTATTGCAAACTGACCAATGCAGTTTTATCTGCACCACATCAGGATTGTAGGCAGAACAGGGAAATTGAGGATACTATTTGAACTACCCTTTAGCTGCCCATTGCTAATAATGAGAAATCCACAACGAAACTTAACAAATCAAGCTTTGCCATCAACTTACAGGCTACATTCCTAGTAAAGAGAGAAAAAGAGAACACTTTCAATGTAGGCTGAATCAGTCCAATAAAATAGTGAAATAAACTGTTTACTGTTTTTTTTATTTGGCCTGTATCAAAGCTTTCTGTATTTGACCTCTTGACATTTCCCATATTCCTGCTTTTTATTACTCTGCAGGATACAAAGGAATAGCACACAGTCTCAGCAGGTGGTCAGCTTTGTGCTTTTTGAAGTTTTGTTTTGTTTTGTTTTTAGTCAGAAGGGAAATAATACTGGCTAGTTACTTTTCTGTATTGGAGCAAAAATTAATATATAATTTAACTCTAGCATCTTAGTGCAACAATGGAATGTAATGAACCAGATCAAAATACCATTGCACACTGAATTGCATTTCATGGTTTAATATTACTGTCCAGGGACTTTTGCTTTTATTTACTTATATGGCTTTTAAAAAGTAATCACATCAAACTGAATTTGACTCAGAACTCTCAATTTTGTAAATACAGACTCCTACAATTTAAAAGGCCAATTGAAATATCTTCTTTCACCAACAAAAATGCATAATACTAATCACATAGGCACTTAGAATCCAACAAGTACACATAGCCCATGCCTCCTTGACTGCTTGTTATCTAAATAATTAAATTGTAGAAGCTGGGAGGCAGAACTGAGTATAAAGTATGGTAAGGAGTAATTGTTTGTTTATTTTACCCACTTGAAGAGGAACCAGAAGAAAGTAAATGAGGATCAGAGATAGTTGGGTAGCTGACAAATCCTTCCTGTCTAGCTACAGTACACTGATGTAAAAAATTTAAGAGGTGAGGAAAGGAAGGCCTTGGTCTGGGCAGTACATATGAAGACCTGGAGGGAAGGGAAACCAAGTGCTGTGGGTGTTCCAGGAGGCTCTGCTGCCCATAACCAGTTGAGAAATAGATCAGCATATTAGATGACTGCCTTCGTCCCACCTGTCCCTCAGTACATCACAAGATGAGCCATCTTAGATGCCAGGTTCTGATCCCTTCTCCCTGGGGGGTTCATGCATTTTATAGTCATTGTAATTTATTTTAGCAAAGTTGAAATTTTACCAGAAAAATGACCCAGCACTGTGCACTTCTAGCTGGGATGCTGTGCTCCTTGTTGAACAAGCTCCAGCTCCTGTCTGCTTGCTTTCTGTATCACCTGATGAATCTTGTGTTCTGGGTTAGCCTTCTGCTTAGAGAGTTTGAGTACACAATAGATAGTCTGTGCCTCTCTTTTCACCATTTTAGATATTGCTGTATGGACCAGGGTTTTAAAGGTATCTGGCTATCTATTTATTTTACATCAGTGTACTGGGAGCTATATGACTCTCAGTGATTTAGTTCTTTATCACCTATAAAAAAATCTTCCTTTAGTCTTATAATTGCTCACTTATAAAATATTCAAGGGAGCCAAGTTCAACTTTTATTTCATGGTTTCTACAACACTTAACTCTATGGGGTCCCAGTGTACTGGGAATATCTGGACTGTGAGGTACTAAAATAGTAATTGATGATAGTGCTACTGTGTAATGCTTTTTGTATATGGCATATGTAAAATAAATTTTTAGGTTCCTGATTTCATGACTTTTTTGTTGTTGTTGCTATTGTTTCATGGCAACCATTTCAGCTGGTGTTCTGTCCCAACCACAAACATCTTCCCATTAGTAGAGGAAGAATTTTAATGTTTAGTGTGAAAGGAAAATCCCACCTTTGTTGTTAAGTCAGCATCTGCTTCCTTCCTTTTTTTAGTTATTTATGCCATGGGGTAAAATCCAACATAAAAAATAGGACAGCTGTACCAAACTGACCTGACATTTGGAATTATAATTTCCTTTATGGAAACATACTATAAAACTTAATAGAAAAATTATATTCCTATAAGTATTTTGTCACAACTTATTGAATGTATAAGTTCTACAATGTAATTTTTTTTCTAGATGAAGCATTCTGTTCTGAATTCTATGGTGTGTGTCTTAGACCTGTAGTGTACATGTGTGGTAAAATAGTAGCTGAGCTACTGCTGAAGCATACAGAGGTTTTTTTTCAGTCAGGGTTAGGAAAAACAGTGTAGTGCAATTTTACTATTTGGTTTGCTAATAGATAAAGCCTGATATTGAAAATATGATAAATTAAGAATAGAAAGTTTTCTGTGGGTTTTACAAATTTTGAAAAAAGAAATCACGTTAGAGCAAGAGAATATGTTTTCCAAATTAAATATCCTGAGATCAAGTAGTCCTAGTTATTTGCAGTAACAAACTTCCTTGATACAGATGATCACATGACTTTGAATATATTCAGCAAATATTCAGCATATATTCAGCAAATTATTTTATTATATGGCCTTGAGCAACCTTCAGCAGTTAATCTGATACTATCATTTCACAATAATCCAGTAAGAATACTTCTGCTTTTATGAGTCTGTCAATCACAATTGTTTTTATTCTTTACAGTTCATAAAAGGATCTTTTTATTCCCTCAAAATAAATGTTGGTAACATGTTTGGAACGTGACTATTTAGAATAAAAACATGCAAGCTATGCTTTGATTGATCTGTGTTCTTTTACTGGTTCTTTTTGGAGTAGCATAATGGACAGAAAGACATTTCCCTCTAAGCATTATTTTTTATGATTTTATTATGTTCTTTCTCTTTAATAGTCAGTACAGAAAATTATATGAGCACTGCAACTACTTTTGTACCTAATATTGAGCAGAAGTGTTTTCAGAAATAGAGCTTTGGCTTTGTCTCCCAATTTCTAGTTGAAGTGATGAGGTATTCTATTAATGGATGCTTTATTTGTGTTACATGTATGTTACTCAAAAATCTGATGTAAAGTGGCAGGTTTTTTTTTTTTCTTTTGGTCACTTACTGATGTATAAGTTGCAAAAACTAAATTTTATACTAAAATTGTCTCTCCCTGCACTGTGAGTAAAGCAGATCTACAGAATTTGCTCTAGTGACACAGATTCACTCTTAGGTTCCTGACTCCAGCATTGTCAATTGCACAGTGTAAGTTTTCAGTGTCTATTGTGGGCATGAATTGAAGTACAAGAAATTCCATTTTAACCTATAAAGAAACATTTTGGCTGTGATGGAGGTCAGACACTGGAAGTAGTGGCCCAGAGAGGTTGTGGAGTCTCCATCCATGGAGATAATCAAATCTGCACGGAGTATAGCTGTGGACAGCCTTCCTTAATTGACTGTGCTTTCACCAAGTGTTTGGACTAGGACTCCAGAAGTGCCTTCTTACCTCAGGGAGTCTGACTGTATGCTAATTATCAGCTTCCTGTTTAGATAATGTATACACTGTGCTGTTTACGCTCAGTCTCTCAGTGACACTGTTTTTCATTTGTTCCAGTTTAGATGATATTCTAGTTGGTGCCCCTCTTTTTATGGAACGAGAATTTGAGAGCAAGCCTAAAGAAGTTGGGCAAGTTTATCTGTACCTCCAAGAAAGTGCATTCCTCTTCCAAGATGCACAAATACTGACAGGCACTGAAGTGTTTGGTAGATTTGGCAGTGCAATCACACACCTTGGAGATCTCAATCAAGATGGATATAATGGTAATCTCTGTGTTATGTAGTATATCTCTAATGCTGAAATTACAAATGCCTAAGCAGCAAATACTGTGTCCATGCTGTGCTGGAAAAGGCTTTTCAACAGGTTTGAAATTGATGAGAATTTTTGCTGATGCTAATGAAACTGATATTGAGATCCAAATCATGAAAAGCTGACCAATAAGAGGACAGTCATATTGACTACAATGTGATTTTTCACTAAATATTAGTATGTTTATTTGAATAAATACCTTCTGTTTTATAACTATAATAACATATGATTACTTGGTTAAGAGGTTTCATTTTTTTGAAAGCAAAATTCTTCTCTCTTCAAATGCTTGGAAGAGTTTGATAATTGAACGAGGCTCAGTACATGTAACATTTTGTCAACAGTGAAAGAATTGGGCAAATACAGAAATACTTTTTTGGAATCAGCCTTCCACTGGTACTTAAGTATTAGAAAAACAGGTGCATAATGGGTTCTTTCAAATGCTTACAGCATATGCATGCAACAAAATGTTCATGTAAGTTAACTGGCAGCCTACATTCAAGCGAACAGAAAACTAAATTAACTACTTGATTAACTGAGAAAGCTGGGATACCTTGAGCACCTAAAATTGGCCTCCTAGACATGGTCAGTAGCATCTTGGTTTTCCCTGCATGCATTTCCTATTTCCAGGATGTTAGGGATCTCCAAAGCATGTATCTCTGCATCTAAAACACTAAGAAGCTTTTCCAAGAAGAGCTGTTTTGTATAGTAGCCTTTAGAAGAATTGTTCCACTAAGGAAAAATTAATGAACTTTGCTCCTCCTTACCTCAAGGGCTGTTTTTCACAATGCTCTGCCCCCTAGACTATAGGTCAGTGTCCTCATTGTGTGGCTGCTGTGCAAGAGATCATTCATGTCAGAAGTGATAGAATTGCACTGGGATTCAGAGTGCACAAAAGATGAATATCACCATCCTGTGGGTAGAAGCCTTTGGATTGTGACTGCTGAGAATACCCTCACTGGCTTCTCCTGGAATCCCACCATGGAGTTTAGCACAGCTGAACCTCATGCTGGAGAATTCCTTTCAGTGGAGAGTTTTGGTCTCCCTTCTCTCCAGAATTCAGATTCTTCAGAATTCATATTCCAATTTCTGCTTTATTTGTAGAGCATTGGTGCACTTCTGACTTTAGAGTGAAGCTGCAGAGTCCAGGTGCTCAATTCAAGTTTAATAAAGAAGCCCAGCATCAGTTCGTAGATCAGAACCCAAAAATGGGAGCTCTAGATCCTCTATTCTTTCTTATTGGCTAGCTCAGCTAACTCAGCTGTTAGATCTCAATCTAGACAATATTGCCTCCACATCCTGTGCACAGAAACTAAGGGGAGCACTGAGAGTTCTGTTTCTTGGATATGGCACCTCATTTTTAGGGACTGAACGGTTCAATGCCACAGTGCCTAAGACTTCCTGTGACACTCCTGACTCAGTACTATTCCTATACCTCAATAAAATAATGCATTAGTATAGATGAAAACATGATAGTCCATTGTTTTCTTCTGCATTCTAAAGCATTGGGTATTTGAGGGGGTGAAGTATCTGGAAAAAGAAAATTACTTTTATCTAACAGCTGCTCTTTATTAACTAGGCAATAGAGGAAATCAAAGAAAATTTGTGCATGGTTAAAAATATGAAAGTAGAAGCAAGTATTAATTAGATCTTGGTTAATTAAGCTAATTCACTGCCCTGGAAATATATGGAGGAATCCAATGTGGACTGGCTATTTAGTATAATTAAATAACCTCTTCATAAGATTATTTTATAAGATTTTGTCATGAAAGCTTGACACAGAAAAGACACTGCAAACATTTTGTATATTTGCCTTTAAACTAGAATACATACAGAAGTACAGAATGTTGAAGCTCTTGAATGTTTGTAGCAGAAGCAGTTTGTCTATTTTCCTGCAGGGAGTTAATTTTTGATTTTGTCCATTACTTTTTTTTTTTTCTTTCCTTCACTGCAGACATTGCTATTGGTGCACCATTTGCAGGAGAAGACAGAAGAGGGAAAGTGCTCATTTACAATGGATACAGTAATGGGTTAAACCCTAACCCTTCCCAGGTTCTCAATGGAGCCTGGGCCTCACAGTCCATGCCTTCAGGATTTGGCTTCACTCTAAGAGGAGACTCAGATGTAGACAAGAATGATTACCCAGGTAAGATTTTTCCATTAGAAAGGGGATTTCATACTTTCATTCTCTGGTAAATGCATCATACCTAAGCTGCTCCTTTTGGAAGACAGAGGTCAGAATAAAGGATATACATTTCTGGACAGTTCTAGTTTGCTTTCCTGAGAGTTAAAAACAGACAAAACAAATACTCCCTTTCCTGTCAAAAGACATGATCAGAAAGTCAAGGAAGGGCTTAAATAGTTATATTAACATAAAACATGTGAAGTTTACAATGAAAAGCTTAACCCTTTTCCCCCACTTCCAAAATTTGAATGGTCTCAGCTTATTGAACTTGTAAGGTCTCCTTCATCTTGGCATTCTTTCTTAATTAAAACCATGTTGCATTGTAGAAGAAGGGATTGATTTGGTTGTGTTTCTAAGTTGTTTTTTGCTGACCGAAGAGACATTGAGCTATATATAGTTAATGACTGATTGCATTGCAAAAAAGCAGAGAGAATGGAAATTGCTTAAAGCAGCTATTTTATTTGGGCCTTTCCATCCCTTTTATGTTTTCATTTTGCTATATTGACTTTTTAGGTTAGCTTTGATTCTTCCTAATGAGTTTACCTGACATGTACTCACATTTATCAAGTTTGTAACATTAATTAAGTTTTTCAGGGAAGCATTTGTTCTTTAAAGAAATTTTTCCTACCATCTAAGTAGTCTGAATGTAAGTGTGCTTGTATCTACTCTCTCTCTCATCTGGAAGCAAATCTGTTCTGTTTCTCTTCATCACCAGAGAGGTTGCTTAGTAAGGGCGTGTATTAAAACATCATATTTTCTTATTGTGAACGGTTCATCCACAGTAAAATCCTAACAGTCCATGCTTCCCTGACTTACTATGAAATAACTCTTGTTAGCCTGGGTTATTTCAAGGCTAGCATTCCTAAAAGATGTACTATTTCAAAAGTGAAAATTGTAATTTTTCACAGGGACAAAAATAGGATCTTTTACCTTTTTGTGATGGATTGCAAAAACCTTGAAAGAGGTATCTTTCCAAAAGCAGAAGGCAATTTCTGGGAAGGGGTGTTTACAATAGAAATTGCAGTTTTACAAACAGAAAAGCTGACTGCAGAGTAATAAAGTGAGGCTATCATGAGACTAAAGTAAGATCTTTAGCATTTGAGAGAAGAAAGGGCTTTTAAACACTGTTCTGACTTTTTGTTTACATATTGTTGATGTTACTATTAATAGTCTTTCATTGTCCATGACTAATGAGGTTCTCTTGGACAACAGAGCTCTTTAATAAAGTTTCAGCATTTAAACATTTCCTAAAGCACCCACAAGGCCCCCCAGCAAAACCAGAGGAAACAGGATATTGCATTCCTGACATTTCTAAGATTGAAAAGATAGAGAGAAGGGAGAGGTTCCTTGGCTCACATAGAGAAGAAAGAAGAGTAGAAGTCTCACTGCTGTATCAGCATACTTTATCTGGAGCATCTTTTAAGCTAATATGTGGAAAGTTTGGGTGATGAGTCTTGATCTTTCTAAACATGCACTGAGGAATTGTACTATAATTGTGATTTCTCTGTTTGTCATTGTGGCCTCCACCATGCATCCTACTTGCAGAGTTTCACATTGTGTTATCAGCTCACTGTGTGTCAGATAATTTAGTATTTTACAAGAATTACATAATTAAAAAATGAAAACAAACAAAAGAAACACCACCCTGCATTCACTGTAACTAGCTTTTCCCATGGGTGAACAGTCCACAGTACTGGTGAAAATCTCTCAGAAAATGAGAAGAAAAACCCCTTACCTTAGGAGCCAACCAGCTGTTCCTTAACTCATGAAGTTTTGGAGAACCAAAACAGAGCTGTAAAAATAGTGCAAACATGGCACAATGCTAGCACAAAAATAGAGCACCTTCCTATGGGAAAAGGGAAAGAAAAAATAAAGGAAATTATATAGGAAAATGCAAGCCTAGGACAAACACACTAGGCAATGAAGTAAGTAATCTTTGTCATGTCAAAGAGCATTTCTTCTTCTGCTCCTGACGGAAATGCTGAAGGGCAGCCCTTGTAAAAGGAGGAAACAAGGTATCGAAGTTGGAAGGATTAGGAAGGAAGTTTTATTTTAGAGAAATGGAGTCTTGCTAACTATAGAAGGTCTAGAAAATTAGCCTTTAATTCCATGCTTCCCAAACTACTGTTTGTGCCTGTGGTTCAAAGAGGGTTGTGAAAGATTAGGGGAAAAAAAATCACAAAAATTTAAATTTCAGCTTTTTAAGTGTGTATGTTCTAAAAGCAACCACTTTATAAAAAGAAAAATGTAATAAAATTGGGTTGTTCTGACTGAAAAATCTCCTAAGTTCTGTTCTCAGAAGTTTTGGACTGGGAGATGAGAGACAGCTGTAATGTCTGGCTGCAGGTATAAACACATATTGCCACTGTCTAAGGTGGGATTCTCCAAGCATGTAGCTCTTCCATGGATAGAGTCCAACTGTTCAAGACTGACCTGTGTAACTATAGCTGTGTTGTATAATTTACCCAAGCACTCGTGCCTGACATTGTTCGTGAGGCAGACATATCCATGCTAGGAAATGGGAGTCTGACACATGGGAGTTGCTCTGCCATTGCACTCCTAATGTGCTGTATGGCATTTTCAGAGCTTTTAGGGGTTTAGGCCTTCTTTAAATCAGACCATAAGGTAACGTTTCTGGAGCAGGTCACCGACGCAGAGGGCAGAAGATACCACCTCTTCATATGGCTTCTTATCACAGACCACTGAGCTTCATCCTGGCACCACTGTACTGACCCCAGCCACCAGTGCTCTTTGATTACAAGTTGGGTAATACATTCCTAAAATGTGAGAGTGAATCACAGTCAGAATTTTCTCCCATTGGAAAAAGGCTAAATCCTCTCTTGGCTGGCAGTTCAGTTCAGGCTGAGATCTATTCCTTCTGGAGAGGAGTGGTCATTTGGTACAAGGAGTAGCATCCTCCTCTCTTCATCCAAATGCCAGAATAAGCTCAGGAACAGAGAAAGAAATAGGGAGCAGATGAAGACTCGCTAGTACACAGAGCTCCTCAAATCCTTCAGCTTTTCTGTGGATGGAGTGGTTTCTCTTTTCCCCTCTTCCCACCTCTCCTTGCCACCAAAGGGAGAGAGTTTTCTCCTCTCCCACAGTTTCTGGTCTTTTGGAAAGGCAGAGAAAGAGTGTCTTGTCCCACATAACCCCAGCTGTATAATAAATTTGGGAGAAAACTGATCACAGTCAGGTTTAATGGTGGAGTAGCAGAGCAGACGAGGAAGAACATTATACAGCCATACTGATAGAGACAGAAGATCTGTTTACAATAGCTATCCCAGGAATTGTACAGTTGTTATGATATTTCTCAGAATATTCACCCAGCATTAACCCACCAGAATATCAAGGTGGCCCTGAGTCAGAGATAGTACTTCCAAAATTAGTATAACTCGACATTTTTCTTCCATGAATTTGACCAATCAGCTGTAGAGCTCGTGTAGACTTTTGGCACATACAGCATTTGTCAAGGGGCCCCACAACCCAGCTGAACATTCTGTGAAGAAGTAATTCTCACTGTGTCCCATTCAAATCTCAAACATTCCACTGGACAGTTCCTGGTTCTTACACTGAATAGGCAGTGAACAGTTATTTTACAGACTTCCAACATACTTCCTCTATCAGCCATGTCCTTTAGCAGTCCTGTGGAAGGAGTTCTAATATATTTAATTGTTTCTTGTGCAGTGGAGATTGGCACACCAGTTCTGCTGTACCAAATGACTGTTCAGTCTTGCTACCACTGCTGCCTCTTCTCCTACTCTTCATATATTTTTATGTAAAGGGCAGTTAGTAGTTTATGACTTGTGTCTGGGTAAAGTATTGCTTCTAATAAATTTTTACCATTGACCTTGGTTTCATACTTAAACAACATTAAAAAAGAGCTATATCTTCTCTACTGAGAAAAAAAATCAGAATTAGTACTTGAAAAAACAATAATCCCAAATATTTTTTATTGCTATCAGTAAATATTTTTGTGCAAAAAAAATAAAGAGAGCCGGGAACTGTGGTCCAGCCTTGAGGTTACATGACATAGCACAGCTCACTATCATCAAATGAAACCACTGGAGCAGAATGGTAACAGCAGTACCCAAACTCCCTTTTGTGAAAGGTCTTTGGCCCAGGTGATTCTCCAGACTTTCCCAGCTGCTATCTGGGAGAGCACTAACTTGCAAAAACTAAAATCACAGCTAATCTGTACCAACAACACAAAAATATGGACAGTACTTACACAGTGCTCAAACTTGTGTCCTGCCTTTATTGTACAATTACAGGGTACAGACAGATGAATAACTAGACAACATCATACCTAAAAATGGAACTTTCTCTGGTAGGGTCAGCATCCAGACAGAGCTGCTTTTCCTTCTCGTTAGCAGTTCTGTCAGTGTAATGACCATCTGTCTTCAGCTGACCTGGCACAGTTGTTGCCACTGTAACAGACCTCTCAGCATATTGAAAATACAGAGGTTTTTTTCAGAAGGGAAGACTGAGTTTTGTTACTAAACACAACCTTTGGTTTACATCTCTGCAGCTTTCCAGGGAGGGAGTTCTGTAAATTGTATCATACTTAACAGACACTCCAGATGTTATGTACCCACAACTGTTCCTTTATCAGCATAGACAGGGATGATAATGTGGTAGTCTCTGCTTTGCTTGGAGGCAGTGGGAAACTTTCAACCCTGGGAAACAGCAGAGGCTGGAAACTGTGCTGATCACCCTGACAGCTGTGTCACTCATGCAGCTGCCCTCTCTGTGTTCATCACCTTCTGCCCCAAACAGAGGCCTCCCTCTCACCTAGCAGGATTGTGATACCATGCAGCAATGGTGGTGGTAATCAATGGCTGGATGCTCCTTTCTCTATAGTCATGTAAGAGGTAGAATATGATTAAATTTTATAGCCAAATAAGACCAGTAAAAGGAAGCAGGTTAAGCATATCAGTCAGATAGATTGTGCCAAGCCACAATATGCAGCTTTCCCAGTCTTCTAAGCATGACACTGACAAGCTTAGTACCATACTTACCTGAAATACTCAGTACCTCTCCACGTACCCAGTATTTGAAGGAAAAGACCAATTAATCCTCCTGAGGTACATCTACACTAGTAAATGAAATAAGCTGTCTTGGCTTCTGAACTATCACTGAACACTCCTTGTGCACACTATCAAACTCACTCTTTTGCAGAAACGGGGTTGTTGGTGCATGCTCACTTCTGGAGTCTAATAACTGGCAAGGGTGAACTGTGTTAGGGCCGTTTTAATGATACCACTGCATATGGTAAATACACAGCATACAGGCAAATTCTCTGCCACTGATTTACTAGCACTAATATGATTGTAATGTAACATAATCTTTCAGCAGATGATCCCTTTCACTGTTTTTTGACAACTCATGTTCTAAGGTAATACTCAAAAGAGAAAATCTGATCTCACTTCAGCTGCAATAGTAAATCCTGGTTTAATGCCATTATTCTGGATTGACAGTCATAAAAAAACATAAATGGGATTAAAGAAATAAAGGAAGTGATGGGATTGAAAAAAACATAAAAGATGGGCCTCTCCCATCAGTTTAAGTGCAAATACAATGGTAGCTGGAATTCTGTGCAAGATCCTGTGGCAAGGTGAGCACATGGCAAAGTAGCACTGTGCTGTGTCTGAGGCCATCCTAGTGAGGGCTGTAACACAATTTATATAACCATCATTCTCTGTAACAGCAGCTCTCTAAGGTTTGCATAAAGATATTCTGAAATACCTGCCTCAGCACAATCTTCCTGCCTGTCCTCTGTGCCGGGGCATCTTGGATGTCAAATAATATCTTTCAAGGCAGAAATTAGAATATTGTCCTGTAAATCTGGGGCTTTTAGGACCCCTTTGTGTGTTATCAAAGCCTGGAGCAGGGAATGAAGCAAAGGCATGCATTCTGAACTATAGTTTATTTTATTTATAATTTCGTCTTTTTCTATTAGCACTGTTCAATTTTCATAGGAACAAAAGAAATCCATTAATCTCTTTAATGGGAAAGAAATTTGTTTCTTTTGGCTTCTGGGCATCTGTTCAAAGCTGGCCCCACTGAGTGCCTAGACTCTGTGATTATCTAGGTGATGATGCTACACTTCCAGCTGGTTCATCTATCTGTACAGGACTCAGACGTTTGTAGGCTGTAAGGTTTCCACCCTCACATTTCAGCATATGTTCAGTCACTTGATGGCTGAATATAGCTGATAAAATAGTTTATAATGAATAACTTACTCAACTCATTGCTTTCTTCTTGTGGTTCCGAAGACTGGGTTCCTTTGGATGTGTTTCTGAACTGGGATGATTTAACCAGTTTCTTATAACAGTGTGGGTAGATTCAGAGCAGTGCTTTGGATGAATTCACTATTGAAAGACTGTTGATTAGTTAATTGCTCAAATAAATGATGCAGTATTGTCTCTGCTCCCTGCCTGTTTAGATGCTTGTGTAAGTCTTTTTTATTAACTTCAGAGAGTCATTCTGGAATCAGTGCTACTGAAGCTCCATCTTCAAGGTATCCTACTTTAGCACAAACACAGCTGTTGGCCTGTTCTTTTGGTTGCTCTTTATAGTCAAGCCTTTGTCAGCACAGGGAAATGTATAGAGGCATCTTCATACCTTGTCATTTTGGACTCAATTATCTTAAGAATATCATAGTAGTTAGTTAGAACATTGTATTAGTTAGTATCAAACTACTGTTGAAACACTTTAAGAAGGAAACAAGAGTAATAGAAAGACAAAAATTCCACAGAACTTTAGTAATCCAGTCTAATCTTAATAAAACAGGAGTATTTAACAGCTCCATCTGCTGAGTACATTAACTCAAACAGCAGGAAGAAAATCCTCAAATTTCTTTCTGAGAGGCAAGGGTTCTTCGGATTAATAAATTTTTTTGAGAACAGTAGGCATTGTGCCAACAATATTACAAATCGGAATCTAGTGATGATTAAGTTATGAAGTTGGTCCAGGAGATTTGTGGAAGACAAACAAATTAAGTCAATGAGAAGCTGCATCTGCTCTGGTAAGAGAGGACTGCTATGTGTGGGAGCCAGAACAATGGCTTGGCTTCTGCCAGCAAATGCAGAAAAGCTGAAGTGCTTCTACCAGCTAATTATTTTTTCATATGAATGATCAGTCAAAAATGTAGTGACAAGCCAAGAATTATGTACAAATATGTGATTTTATGGGAAGTTATTATCTCTGTAATTTATAGATATGCTTTTCTAAAATTCTTCAAGGTATTTTGTGAAATTGCTGTATCATGCCCAATAGAATCTAAGAATAGAGCAATTGATCACAGTAAGTGGTGTTTTACTTAAGTGGTAAAGCATTAACTGTCCTCTTTGGGATTTTTTGTAATACAATGAATAATATTGTTGTATTGTGAAAGGGATTCATTCAGACAAAAGAGAAGTATTGATACGAATTAGCCTTAACAAGACTGCTACCAGAATAGTTTAAAAATAGAGAGGGATTAAGGTAGCTGAGAATTGTAGGATTGTAAGAAAGTGACTCTGCTTTGGATGACGGCTGTTTGTCGTATTTAACTAAAGTTCTTGAGTAAAGCTGGCTATGCTGGACAGGCCTGTGTCCTTTCCCATGGTCAAGCCTGAAATGATGGCCATTTAAAGGCATTGCAATTCTAGACCTTTCCTACTGAGATTTGGGGTTGAAATGCACACTGAAAACCCAGACAAGAAGTAGAGATATGATCATGGGCCTTTTTTGCACCTGATCTGCCAAAGCAAATAAAAAGCAAAAAGGCTCACAAAGATTTTTTTCGTCGAGTTTACAGTTAGGTGATTTTCTCCCTTTTACAAAACTTCCATTAGCACTTGTACTCAGATAGAAAGTAACTGTTTTCCAGTCCCTTTTTATACTATAAAATGAAACTGACAGACTGCCTGAAGTTATGTTTAAAGCTGTCAGCAAATCATTCTGAGTCCCCAAAGTTAACACTTTCCTGCCTGTGTCCTGGTACAGTTGCAGCAGGGAGGTGACTCAGCTGTCATTTCATTTTTGGGTTTCTGACAAGTGATGTGTTTGCCAGTGATGTAGTTGTTCACTGGTTGTTTTTCTTGGCCACTGTCCCCTGTGTACCGATAGGAGACACCATGTCTTGGAAATTTCTCTTGGGACTGCTGGACAGGCTCCAACCAATGGGGGGTGCTGAACGTGATGCATGTTCCTCCCTGCTCAGACTCCCTGAGGCTGCATCTCTCAGAAAGGATGGGGATGACCTTTAAAAATATGAGGGAATCAAAATTTTTCTCGAGTTAGTAAATGAGTATTGGCTCGAGAGATTAGAAGTAGGACTTTGTTGATCTTCCTACTTCCTTCATTTGGTTGAAGGCTTAGTGAGCATCATGACAAGTTTCTGCCCTTTATCACACAGTGTTTCAGGTTTGGCACAGTCATATGGCAGAAGGTGCAAATGAACATTCAAGCTTACAAAATCCATTGTCCCTTTCAGTGCCATCACCTTAACTTTTAATGATAATTTTATCTCAGAAAATAGACTTCTTGCACCAGACAGCATTTTGCAACCCTTCACTTCAGAGCAAAGTAAATGTGAAGTATTTGAAATAAGCATTAGGATTAGGATCACTTTGTGCAGTGCTCTTGACTTCAGTTAAGTATGTTCCAAAGACGTTTGTTTCAGCATTAAGGTCTATGAACTCCACCAGCTAGGACTTCAGTACGTAACTACCCACAAGCTATGTTAAAAATTGAAGTTTAAAATTCCTGTGGAGTCGCTTTGTGCTTGTTTTCTTAATTTTTCCAGTGTGATTGTGACCCCACAGCTCATTTATTCCTCGAAAGCAATGAGGCAGAAGCTCATGAGTGCTGCCACCAACCCTTCCTTACAGATCTTGGCTACTCTGCAGGTGAGCAGGTGATAGACAATCTTCCCAAATAGATAACATAGGCAAAGTGGTCATTTAACTAAACCAATGAGGTCCCTCATCATCCCAGAAACATGAAATACGGGAAAAGAAGAACTGAAGAAGACTTTGTGATTCTTATATTTCTTTGTTCTTATCTTTTAATTACACATTTTAATCGGAGCTTAAAAAAACCCTCATTGATGCAAAGGAGTAAAGGCTTTCATAGGCTTTTCTTCAGGCTCTCAATGGAAGAGTTGTGAGGAGTTGGTTTTTTAACCTGGCTTCTTTTCCTCTGTAATTGCTTGTTAAAATGCTGTTTTTTAAGCTAGTGACCTTTGCTTCAGTGGCATTGCATGTGTAGCATTAACAAGAATGAATAATAAAAACTATTTTTAAGAGGGGAAAGTGGCCAAAGTTCAGATAAGTTAGACATCTCATGCATTTTTTTCATAAAAGTTATTGGTAACTTTTCTTCTACAGAACACTAAACAAATTCAAAACTTCTGCTTATAAAGTGCTCTGATTGGATGTGTATTCAAATCTCATGCATTTGTATCAACATCAAAAATTATTTTTTCCAATTATGGTTGTAGAAGTTGCACCCCACAAAGCAATGAGAGAAGAGTGAAATTACTTCTGTGTAGCAGAGCAAGACAAAGCATAACTCTAAATAATCTTCCAGTGAATACTCTTCTTGAATATATTATAATTTTGTCCTTACACTAGATTGTAGAAGTTACTACTGGCTATAAATATGGGGGGAGGGTTTAGCATATTCATTTTTCATTCCGCTTTCTGTACTCAGTAGTTTCACTCATTCAAGCTCTTTGGATCAAAAAAACCATGGCTTAGACCAGAAAATAAATGACATATCAGGGTAAAAGTAAGAGCCTCCAGACAAGACCAGGATGAGCACAGTCCTGGCTGCCCTTAAAGTAGTCTCAAATAAGGCTTCTGTGATGGTGCCATGACTGAGTATCCTCATCCTATTTGCTGTGCCTCCAAACCTGGCTGAAGTGGCAATGAAGAAAGACTCCTCATGGAAAACCAGTCTTTTGGTGGCTGAGGCCTATATTTGCTCCTCTAGACCCATCACCCTCTGTCCTCAAATAAGCTGGGCTCTGTCCCAAAAAAACAGGATTTAACCATTAAGCAGATGTGCAAAATCCTCTTTAATTTCTAAGTGGAGATGCCAAGATAGAGGGGACATACAGCAGCACATACTGAAATTGCATTCATTCCCACTAGTGAGGCCAGCTGTATCTGACAGATTCATTCTTCTCACCTTCAGTTTCTAACAGGCTACGTTTTATTAGGCTTACCCAAGCTAAGTTTAACCTTTATTTTTTAATGAAAGAGTGTATTATGAAATCATCACTAGGCCAAGATTTGAATAAGTCTTGGGTATCTACCTGTTTTGTCTCTTACAATGTAACCCTGAAACTTTTTGATTTATCAAATCCGTTATGAACCAGTAACAGTCTAGTCTGTCACAGAATTCACAGTGTCCAGCCGGGAAGGGCAGAATCTTCTCTTTCACTTTCTGTTCATAATAAAATGTTTCTTTTTCCTGAAGAAAAAAAATAAAGATAAAAAAGCCCTACCAAACACAAAACTCACAAAAAACTCTTTGAACATAAGCAAAATAAAAACCAACAAAATTCTAGATCTTTTGGGGGATTACTATGGGTGCTGCTATAAGCAAGCTTCCAGGAAAAGTTCTCTGTGTGTGTGGTGTGGCCTTCATGGTGATGGCTTTGTCTCAATTAGTTGTTTACTGGAGAGGAAAACATCTTTAGGTTTTGTACTGTGGGCAAGTTGTCTATAAAAGCTATGAAAGAATACAACGCACAAATGTCCCAAAAAGGAGATAAAAACACTTATTTTCCTCTGCTGTTTAAAGTGCTTCTGACCCTGAAACATATTTCTCTAAGGCCAATGAAATTAGAAAAATGTAAATGTTGAACAAAAACCCATAAACTGTCCGTGTCTGCTCCTATTAGGACATTAATTAATGGAATTCAGTGAAGGACTGGCTGTTGCCCATGTGAAGTATTTGTTTAAACTTTTCTTGTGAAATCCTGACCATGTGAAAGAGGAGCACTAGAAAATAGACTGCCAGCCCTGGTCCAAACCCATCCAGATAATTAACATCAAAGCTTGGTATTTGCATCATGCTTGATGACTTCAGGGCTTCTTAGGCAAACCAGTGCTCCAACTATGGAAGAAGCAAGTAAGGGTTTGTTTGCAAGTACTCATTTAATTAACTTACTTAGATCAATTTAGGTTGCCAGTCTGTACCACTGCAAAACCTGTTGTAGGGCTCAGTCTTCTGAATTGGATACACGTCAGTCGTGTTGAATGATAGCAGTAGTGGAGTGAAAGCTGTGCCCAGATGGACTCTGGGGGCTTTGAAAATAAAACAAAGCTCTTTCTAAAGGCAGAGGCAGCAGGAAAGTTGATCCTTTTTTTCTCATGGCTTGGCTCCAGTTTTTCTCCAGCAAGCCCTTCTGAATCTTTGCAGAGACCAGGCAAACAGGGGGAATATTCTGGCCCTTAGATTCCCAAAGCCAGGCCAATGACCATTGACAAAGACATGCCCAAGTCCTGGTGTAGTGCCTGTGTTGTCGACTCCATCTGTCAGGGGAAATGACAGCTTTAGGTGGATAAGGCTTAGTTGTAAGCCTTTGCACATATTGCTGCAATACTGGAAACATTAGAAGCTATCTTGTCAGCCATCCTCTGACCTTGCATTGCCTTTATTTGCATAGAGATGTAATGCCTCAATTAATGAACAATTTACTTAAAGGACAAAGCAGAATGGAAAGATTCCAGGTGGCAGGAAGGAACACCATAAAGTTTCAACATGACTTAGGTGAAACTGGCAAGAAATTGTTTTGCAGCTCTTCATTTAATGGACAGCGAAGGATTTGGAATAAAATGCATAAAGTTTAATGGAGATTTTCCCTTATGATATAAGTTGGAGAGAAGTGAGATTGGGGCATAGGTGACCTTGTGTAAATAGTTTGGCAGTTAGTGGTTATAACTGAAACATTTATGACACCATCTCTGACATGTTAAATGTTTTCTTTCAGGTACACTTGCAAAGAGAACTGCTTAGAAAGGAATTATCATACTTATTTTATACAAATACTTAATGAATAAATAATTAATGCAATTACTTACTGCAGTGTTAATGTAAATAATCTAATTTATGATAGAAAAATGTGTGAAAGATTTCTGTTCAGCTATTCTGAATTTTGATTTTTTCAGATTTAATTGTGGGTGCATTTGGAGCTGGAAAAGCAGTTGTTTACAGGTATGTGGTAATTACAATGGATTTAATATTTTAAAGATTTGGTGGAAAATATTAAAATTTTAAAATGTCATATTCTTGTTGTCCTGTTGCAGTTTGTAAAAGGTGGTCATTAGAGATGATAAATTAAATATCTTGTGAGAAACATGCTTTTTTCCCCATGCTTTTTGCTCAAAACCTGTAATTTTCAATGAAATTTTTCATGCTTAGACTTAGCTCAAGCGGCTTCTGGAATGTTTGAGTCATTAGTTAATTTTAAATAAGAGATTTAAAGGGCATGACATTGAAAATTAATTTATTTCCTGAGGAAATTGTGCTAGTAAGAAATTTTAAAGTTACCAGTCTTCAGAGATTGTGTAAGTTAAGACATGAACCATTTCTTGAAAATAAAGACTGCTACTTTTAGCCTTTTTAGTTTCAAAAATTGCACAAGTTCCCATTTTACAAAACAAAAAGTTTTTGCTGACTATGGAGTTCCACTAAATGCACTTTTTGATTTGATGTAAAATTTGAAACTACCAAATACATAAACATTTACATAAAATCTGCTAATGCTGTCTTAGTCCAGCCATACTGACAGCTCATTTCATTTAACTATTCACCATCCATTGCTGCCACAATGTAGGCATATTTCTGATTCCTGTCTGGCTTCTTGTTTTCTGTATTCCCAATAGCACCTGACTGAGAAAAGGCATGTTCTACTTCCCAACTGAATGTTTGTGACAGCATAAGAATTTTGTAAAACAGGAATGTTAGCTCATCTCACCTAACATTGTAGGTGCAGTGAGAAGACCTGATTTTCCTTCTGAAAGGATCATGCAAAGACTTTACAATGCCATGAGTGACTGCTCAAGATGAAACACTGAAGAATTAGATCCACTGTGTATTTTCAATAACAATAAAATGTGCTCTATTTAATTTAAGAAAATGAATAGCAGGAGACCATTTCCCAAACAGAATATATCAAATATGCGACCTGTCATACTGTTGAAATAGAATTTTATTAACAAAATTTTCTAGGCAAAAAAAAAGGTTTTCCCCGTTGCACTAAAGTGAAGAGAGTAATTTTATTTTTTAAAGTCTTGCTGAAGTAATCATAAAAGTTCAGATGTGGATAAAAATATCAGGAAAGTTAGAAAACTGGGATTAGGTAAATTAATGTATTGCTATCTTAAAAGCAGGATCTGGGCACATACTTGTTATTCTTTGTCTTCTAAACTGCTTGCAGTTGTAGGTTATCCTATCACTTAATAACAGCTTCAGAGGGATGGTTTCTATCACCAAAACTATATATTCACGTACTCAGCACAATTTAATGATGATTATTCCTGGTTTACAGAGTCAATTGTCTCAAGAAATGTCAAATTTTACTTCACTGTTGACCCAAGATAGTTACATCAACTTCTGCTTCAACCAAATCATGTTTATTTTTTAAGACTCTTAAAACAGACGTAGTAAGTCTGAATTTATCATTATCCATGGAGAAGTACAGTACAAAAGAAGTCTGAAAGATGGCCAAAGGACTGCTGTCAAACCCAAAAAAGCAAACTCTGTCCCTTGAGAAAACTCAGTGTGATGAAATGTGCCTGATGTGCCTCAGTCCTGGGACACGTCTATTGCTTAACCATAGGACGCTGTTTCTGTGATGTGTTCGTGTGTGATTTTTTTGTTGTTGTTGTTGTTTTGTGAATCTCAGTAGGATTCTGATGGAAAAAAATAAGTTCTTTTGGCTCTGAGCAGCATTATAAAACTGTATTCTCCCAAGTAACCCTACTCTCTGGCTTCTTTACAGCCAACTCAGCTAAGTGTTTTCTCTGCTGCAACTTAGGTACTAATGCGCTCCTTCTGAACGCGGTGAACCTTATTTCTGTCCCCCAGAGCCAGACCTGTTGTGACAGTGAATGCTCATCTTATTCTGAACCCCATGATTGTGAATCCTGACAATAAAACCTGTCAGCTCCCCGGCTCTCAGCTTTTCGTGGCCTGGTAAGTCCATGATTATTCCAAAAATATCCTTATCCTCTTTCTGAAATAATTTCCCAATCCTTAATTTTATTGCAACTCTTTGTTGAACATGTTCAAAGAGTTTAAAATGTTGAAGCATGCTCTGGGCACAGCAAAACCCCCCTACATAGAAACCTTTTTGGTATTTTCCAGTACTTAGCAGATTGTCTAACTCAAAGTTGAGTCCTTTGATACACTGAGTCTCCTTCTGCATAGGAGGATGCTCTGTGTCTCCTAGGGGCAAGCTGCAAAGTTATATGCAATATTTAGACGAGTGAAACATGAAACAGTTAAAACAGACAAAACACATAAATAGTCATCTGTTTGTTGACAAAATATAATGGTGAAAGTGATGCAGAGCGGGTGGGCTCACCATTTTCTCTTGCAGAAAGACAGATCTTGGTCCTTTGTGAAAGAGAGAAGGTGTCTGGCTGGCCATCCTGAGAGAAATTCACAGGATGTTGTTTCTGGCTGTCTTTGGTCAGAGGAAAGTTGTTTTAGCACATGACACAGGACAATGTTTCAACCATCCTTAAAAGAGAAACCCTTAATCACAGTAGCATTTAACTTTGAACAGAAAAACAAATTAAAACAAAACAAAAAAACCCAAACGAACAAGAAAGCAAACAAAAAAGAAAAAAACAACCCACCAACCCAACAACAACAACACCAACAAGAAAAACCATAAAAAACCTTGGAACTAAATAAAACTATTTAAGATCACTACAAAATGCTTGCAGGACATTTGGAGGCTATCTAATAGTATGTAACACCACATAAAGGCACACTTACTGCCTAGAAAGAAGTCACTTTGAAAGGACCCCAGGAACAGTTGACAAAAGAGACTATTACAAATACATAAGATACTGTTTAAAAGTGAAATCACAACAAATGAGGAAACTAAAATCAAAACAGAGCATAAACATGTGCAAGTTGAATATAAAATGGTAGTAAGTCTCGCCAGAGAGACTGTAAGGAACAGATTCAAAGATGTAAAAACACTAGAAGCAGGAAACCTGCCAGGAGTGGGCTGGACAAAAAGAATATTAAGGTGTAAAGGAGGACTCCAGAAGATAACATGAATGCAAAAATTTTGCATTGCTTTTAAACCTAAGATGGTCAGAGGATTTCCTCACATTGGAGACATTTTTCACAGGAGATGAGTCCTAAAAATTATCTCAAATGTAAGGTTCAGTGAAAGAGTCCCAAGAATTAATTGATAAATAGGAACTGTAAAACATTATAATGCAAAATAGTTCATCTAAGAGCCATGGAGGCTCTTAAAGGAACTAAATTCTCTCTAAGAGCCATGGAGGCTGTTAAAGGCTTAAACCAATGAATATGTGGCCTTCAAAGAATCTGGGAAGAGGCTATCAAGAGATTTTCACTCTTGTGCTTTCTTTTACACTTTATGGGACTTCTCGTATTTTTTTCATGTTCCTCATTTCTACATCCAGTGTAGAAAGTTGCCCATCTACAGAGCAGTGTAGATGGCACTTGGTGGAACTATGCAAACTTTACAAAGCTTTGTCCTTTCTCAAGTTTTTTTTATTACATTACCTTTTGTTTTAACATTTGATGTAGAAAAATTAAATAGAGACACTCTGTTACGGTATGTTCATTGATCCAAATTACATTGTTTCACAACTCCAGATTGTAAGACTTTTAAAAACTGCTTCATGTCATAATGGAAAAGATTTTGGAACTGTAACAGTTAACAACAGGTGCTGAAAGAAAAAAGATTTTTTTTTTTTTTTTGCACAAGAGGATAAACATCTCTCTTTAAAAATATTCTTGCTCTGAGATATTGTTTAGAAAAGGAAGGAAGAAATGCAAACTTCTTTAACATATATTTTTTTGTTTCTTTTATTTCTCTGCTACAATAAGCCAGAAGAAGTTTGGTTCATGTCTACAAGAGCTTTAATAGGAGCATAATTTCATTTCTGTCTGGTTTATTCTAAAATACAGTTCCCTAAAGATTGAGTTCATCTTATGAAATTACTGAAGAGCAGCTGCTATTTTCCACACTGTAATTTTTTTTCCTTAGTTGATATAAGCTTGTATTGTACATATGAAAACAATTAGTAGGGAAACTCCAACAGGCAAAGAATTCCTCAGTCCCATGGGACAGATTTCTGTATCTCTTAGCCAGCTGTGCAACTTGTATAAAACTCTACTGACTGACATTGAAAAATTAGAATGAAAGGAAACCTCCTACCAGAAATGTTCCAGGAAGTGTGTGTTCATGAATAATGTGGATTATTGTACGTTTCCAAGTATTAGGAAAATATTATTTCTGCCATGATATAAATTGCAAAGCTGAAGCAGCAAAGGAAACATGCCCAAAAAGTCATTCTTATGCACAGCTCAAAGAATTGTCCTGAACATCTAGAAACATATGATTCATTCTCTGCTCTATGTAAAATGTGGCTTTTTCCAAGTTTCAAATACTAGCAAATCTGTAACAAATTCTGCAACTTTGAAGGTATTAAGGAATAGGGAAAAATATTTTTTCTCCTAAGTGTGAAAGATGCAAGTTAATATCTTAAAAAGAGGTAAATAAATATTTTAATTTTTCAAAACCTCTTTCCACATCATGTGATTTATTATGTTCAAGATTAGGTTCTAGCTGTCAGGAGCTCTAATTTATCTATGCATTGGTATTTTTATTGCCATTTGAGGTCTGATTATCCACTAGCTACCTCATGTATTTGTTTTAAATTTATCTATGAAAGCTTTTAACTCACCTCTTACTAATTTAAAGTGAATATTGTTAATTCCATTTTGTAGAGGAGCAACAAGTCAAAGTTACCTGACTTACCAAAAGTTACATAGAAGTGTGCAATCATAAAAAGCTGATTTGAAGAACATATTTTGTGTGTGTGTGTGTGTCTGTATATATATATATATTTGTATTTATATTTTCCTATTTTTAGATGTTATTTTTTATCTGTAAATGCTTTTCAGGTTTGGATGTCTGATTTGAGATGTGCCTTGTAGGTTATCCATGTTCTGTAAACTCACTAAAACCATAAGCAGAGTGCTTAAAATTTTTAATCTTCAAGTTCCTACTATCAAAAAACCAAAAAGCTTTGAAAAATAAAAATTAGTTCCTTTATCTCCAAATTTCTTACTATTCAAGTAGTAATAAAATATTCATGATCTTGAATCAGCTGGATTCAGTAAAAGAGACATTTCTACATGTAGTTTTAAAAAAGCTGAATACAAAATTCCTACCAAGGATATCAACCTCCAAAATAATATTTCAACCTTTCCAAGCTGTGTAAGTTAGACTATGTTTCTACTTTTGCTCCTTTGTATTGCTAGTGTTTTCTTTTCTCACTGACCTAATTTGAAAGGGGATGTGATTGGTGCCCCATGGATATGGACCTAGGGGCCATGGCTGAGCTGAATTTGTGTGAGGTTGTCCAAAGACTGTTGGCCAGCCTGACCCCATGGGCCGCACAGCAAAGAGTCAGAGGATGCATCTCCCACTCCTCGGGGGCTGGTCAAAGGGGCTGGGCAGGTGGTGGCCGAGTTGCTGTCCAGGAAACCTCTGAGCCAGGTTTTAGCTCCAGTAGCCCTGGAGACATCCCAAGGGCAGTAACTTGATCTGTCTAGCAGCCCTAGTGCTGCTGCAGTCTGGCCACGTGAGGTAGCATGACATGCCTTCAGCATTAAAACTCTGTGTTGGTAACTGGATTAGGCTTTGCCATAACCAAATCTAAAAGCAGGGCAAGTATTAGAGCATCATAATAGAAGTGTATCAACTTGTTTTTACATACTGTACTTCAAAAAGGAAGCTATGTCTTTAAAGGTTGTTCATCTGTAGATGATGCCACCTTCTTCTCCTGTGGAGGTTTGTGACCTTGCAGGTTGGGTATCAGCCTTATGCAGAATGGAAGGCCGTAACATTAAGGCTTGCATTGACTTTCTGCTAAGGCATTATGCATTCTTTCTCTCCATCTGTAAACATGAATGCTAAAGAAATTGTTAGCAATGACAAATACATCGGGTAGGATCTGCTAATGCCTTACTTTTCACCTCCTGAAGTAAGTTCTCTATTTTTTTTTTCAGCTGCTAGAGTAGCCAGACCAAAATAATTTCTTTCTGGACTAAGTATAGTCTAGAAAGCACTTCACATGGGTAACTAACTTTTCATCACTTCTGGTGATATTAGGTAGTTTTATTAGGGTTAATTTCTGAAGAGACTGCTCTCATCTGTGCCAAGACTATTTAGAAGAAAGGAATATTTTCAAGCATCTTGTTCTTGTGAAAATTTTTCTGTCTACCTGAAAGAGCATAAAATTATTTTAAACAAACTGCTTTGTTACCTCAAGATTGTCAGGAAAGGTGTGTTCAGTTTTAATGCTTTCCCTCTATTTTAACCACAGTCAACTATTATTCAAAGCATAATCTCATCATGATGATCGACACAGCAGAATAAATGTGATGGGGGGGCTCTCTTCAGAGAGGCAAGACTGATAGCACACAAAAAGTTCATATGCTTTAGGCTGATGCACTGTTTCCCATTTGTTTCTTGCTTGCTGAGGTTTTATTCCTCTGGTTGTTAATTGTCTTGTTTGGTTGATTGCTCCTACAAGCAAGCTCAAAAGCTCAGCTGTTTTATTTCTTATTGTGCCTAGAAGTCAGATCTCAAATCTCTATAAATTCTTTAGACTCCTGTACTCTTTTGTCCTCTGCTTTTCTGTTTCTTGATGCTGAAACATTCCTCAATATCTCCCCAGCATCTTCATGTTGAAGTTATGAGTGAATCTAAATTCACCTAACTTTGCAATTGAAATCTTTGATGTCTTTAGCACTATTTCTGAACTAAATAATAAAGTCACAAATGTCTGGCAGAATTCTGCTAAAACCGTAGTCTTTCCTCTTGTGTGGTCAGAGTGTGAGAGATTATCCACTCCAAATTTTTGCTCTACCATTGCCTTTTTCATATGCTCTGCCTGTAGTGGAAAGAGTAAATCTTGACTCTTACAGTAATATTTAGGAACATTACTTCAGTTATCAAATATTTATGTCAAATTATTCTGCTCATTGCAGTAAATAAAGCATACACTGAAATTGTTTTATTTAACAAGTAAAACATTCCAAGCTGAATTTTTGAATGCAGCCTTTTTTCAAACATGGTAGGGAAAATTTTATGTGATTCCTCCAAATCAAGACAGCTGAGTTTAATACAATGCCAGCTCTTGAGTTTACATTTGAGGAAATACACTCTTATACTCTGACACGTGAGACTGGCCTGTGAAGTCTGATGTTGAAATTGCATTTATGCAATTACACAAGATTTCCTCATTTTTGTTGTTTTGTCCTTGTGTATTTGGAAATAATTGGTTCTTCATGTATTAACACATAATTGTAAAGAAGTAGGAATATGAATAAATTTGCAGTTTCTCCATGGACTAGAAAGTCACTCAAAGGCTACTGTTTAAGCAGAGATTATGCTATTCTTGTTCTTCAAGAATAAATGGCTTTTTTTTTCCAAGAAAAGATCTTTTTCTTTAAGGTCATAAGAGTGAGACATATCCCAGATGTGGCAGTTTCATTACGTCTGTCAGAGGAAACAAACATGCAATTAGAATGTGATTAAAGGTTTGTTTAAATGTTATGTGGTGGTTTTGTATCCACTGCATGGGAACATTAGTATAACAGTAGTGAGAAGATCAAGATCAATAAATAATGCAAATATTTTTAAAATTTAAGTCAAGCAGATTTTAATGCTGACCTACAATTTGTTGTCCATATACAAAACAAAACTTTTTTATGAAGCCATGAAAATTTAAGAACTATTGGTAACCAGAGATGCAAGAACCTTTCACCTGAGCAATTTTGTTACATTATACAGGATTTAATTTGGAATTATGGTCTGCAGAACTAAGTCAATGTGGCAGGTGATAGCAGAAATCAAAAATCAAGAACACCTTTCCAGTGACAGACCCCTTGTTTTGACACTTATCAGAGAAGTACACTCTGCTAATTGCATCAGCAGGCATAATCAATACTAATTTTCATACCATCCAGAGTAATATGTGAAAACTTTTTCAAAATGCAATTCAGTTAAATGTTTCTAAAACTTGTGTAGATTCCTTAAAAAGTTAAACTTTTCTATAATCTTTTTTAAAATATTTAATTTTCAGGTAAGTTAAAAGTTCTGATTAGAAGGTATTAGCCAATAAAACGATAAAAGGCTTCTCCTATCAGTTGTTGAGTATAACTGCAGATCTACTGCCAGTCTTCTGCAGAAATATTTCTCATGAGAATAAACTCACCCATGGCTGAGGTGGCATTTGTATAATCGTTACCGTTGTGATGTGAGTATTTCAAGTCTCAAAAATGTTTGCAATACATTCAGAATGGGCAAATGTAAAGCAATTAACCTATGATGTGTTGCTTTTTATAGAATGCATTGCTTTAGCATACTAGATAAAGAACATGTACCACCAGTTTCTCTGTGCTTTGACTTAGGTCATGTAAGTGCCACTTTCTGCAAAACTTAGCAAATTAGATGCTATACAGTTTGGTTAGTCTAACGCCACAAAAATTGAACTATTTCAGTTTTATGTTTGGAATTAATGATAGCCTGTTGGAATGATAAAAATCTTACATTAATGCCAGTGGAACACATTGGTATTCTGCTAATAATGAATTACTTCTCCTTTTTTTATATGTAGCTTTACTGTAAGAGTCTGCGCAGATTTTGAAGGTCAAAGTATTTCAGATAAGATAGGTAAGAAATGTTTTCCTATAATACACCTTGTCCTGCTCCATTTCAGATGTATTTTTTTCCTACACTTGGAAAGACAATAGGAGTGAGATCCTTCTAAGGCAAGAAAATGAAGTTTATAAGTTTATATATAAGTATTTGTATATATATTTATATATATAAACACAAACCTTTTATGACTCACTTAAAGAATTTTTGTTTCAGATTAAGTCATTTTCTAAATAAAAGCAAGAATGTACCTTGTTGGAAAATTTTATGCTTTGGAAAAAAACTAAAGTCCTGTACACATATTATCTGTCAATGAAACATGAAAGCTTAAATTACACATCCTGCATAATTTGGATCAAAACCTAGTAGATTTTAAACAGACAGGCACTTAAAGTGTGGATTAGTTTTTTTTTGAAGACTTGCTTAGGCTAATTAATAATAATACATAATGAATTCTTTACTGTTTTCTTTCTGTAAAATCAATAGTTAATTTATTTATTTGTATCCTTTAGTGCTGAAAGGTGAATTGCAATTAGATTCGTTGAAGCAGAAAGGAGCTGTTAAGAGGACCCTCTTCTTTGATTACCACCAGTCACATCACTACTTCTCCATTGTGATAGAAAGACAGAAGCAACTTCATTGCCAGGATTTCCTTGTTTATCTCAGAGTAAGTTGTTTAAAATATTTTGAACTTTCATCATGGTTTGAGTAGTATCCAGGATTTTAAGGTAATAATAAAAGATATATATACATATGTATTCAAGATATTAAAAAATTCCTTGAAAAAATTACCTATCTAAATCTTTAGTTCATCTTTTGTCAATGTAAGTATAAAAGAAAGACTGATTTCTTTCTTTCTTTCTTTCTTTCTTTCTTTCTTTCTTTCTTTCTTTCTTTCTTTCTTTCTTTCTTTCTTTTCCCACTGTTTTGGAAATTCTGATCAAAAACTGCATCTTCTGAAACAAAAATGCAAGATTGATTTCTTTTTTTGATACTCCTTTCTTTTTTATTATTCACCATGCAGTAATAAAGCAAATATCATGCCAATTCTGGTTCAAAAGATTTTAAAAGAGTCTTACCAGAAATATTAGCCTAAAATTCATATATGTTTAACAATATTTAAAAGATATTTTTAAAAATAGAAAAACTAATTTTTTTAGAAAAACTGAAACTATGGAGTTGAAGTTGTGAAGGAGAAAGGATCAACACTTGCTCCCTCGCAGGTGTAGCTACATTCAATTTATTCAATTGAAGTAGATTCATATCTGATCCAAGAAATGCAGTGGGAGGTGGTGGGAAGTTTCAAGCATGTGTAAGGACATATCTAGACAATAAAGGTGGTTGAATGTTCCCATTGCTAACTCTTATAAATTCTTGGTGATGGCACAAACCAGGAATATTACCTCCACAAATCCACACATGCCCTACGTCCATTTCAAAAGAAAGGGGGGCAGTAGCTGATAGGAGTTGGTTCTGTGTGTCTCTCTTAAACAGCTTCATTTTAGGCTAATGCTTTGAAACATTTCTGAGTCTACTCAGCTCAGCCAGCTTCTTCCAGATGTGGGGCTGTGGAGGCAATGTGTTCTGGGCATTCCAATTACTGGTGAGTCACTTTGCTTTCCTAATGACACCACATGCAGCCAGAATTTGGCCAGCATCTGTCAAAGAGCCATGACTTTACCTTCAATAAAGACCACATCTTGACCTTCAGAAGTCTGAATCTGTTGTCATACCATACCAACTGAAATAATCATAGTAAACCTTTGTTTTTTTATTATGTGATTGTCACTCACAGGATGAGACAGAATTTAGAGATAAATTATCTCCCATCAATATAAACTTCAATTATAGTTTGGATGAGTCCAGTTTTGAAGATAGTTTGACTGTGAAGCCAATGCTGAACTATTACCAGAAAAACTCATTAGCAGAGCAGGTATGAATTTTGCATGCCACATTTTCTGCATAAAAATATGACAGCATTTACAAGTATTATGTGTGTCTTCTTCCATAAAAGAGAATATCACAGCAAGAAATTACATAACAGGGATAATATTAATACAAAATGTAGATTGAATATAAATACAGAACAACAGACCTTTCAAATATTTCAAAGCTCTCTTGTGCTCATAGTTTTGATTGCCTTCTAGAATATGTAAGCCAAGTTAGTGTGGGAAAGGGCCTGAAGATTATTTTGTTCTGCTAAGGACACATTTGACCATCTAAGTAGTCTCCAACCTCTAACTACCATGTGAAAAGGAACTTACAGAAAGGAGAAAAATACTAATTCACTAAGGCAGTGCTAGTGGTATTTAAGACACTTAGGTTAGCAATATTTATTGTAGTGATTTGGACATTGAGGCATGTACTAACTGTATTATAATTTTTTACTTTGCAATGATACAGGCTTACATTCTGGTTGACTGTGGGGAGGACAACTTATGTATTCCTGACTTGCAACTTTCTGCAGTGCCGTAAGTTAAATAAAATAAATTACACTGTATGTAAGACAGTGCAGACACTGCTAACTGTTGCAACAGAATGAAGTACATAGAACACAGTTCTGTTGTTTACTGTAGCTCATCATTCTTATCTGGTTTACAGATTTTAATTTGTGCATACATTTCAGCTATAAAACTAAGAAATGGAGAAATATACATTTGCAAACCACATTCGTGATGTTTAATGGTTATCACAGAAAATACAATTTGCAGGTGTTTGTTAGAATTGGTTCTAATTCTCTGAAAGCCAAAAGATTATACCAATTTTTGTTCATGGGAGGTTCCAAGTTTTTTATTTCAGTGTGACAGTGACTTTGAACTTGAACACAATTCTCTTGAACTCAATATACAGTGAAGTAAATTAATATCAAAATAACATTTTGAAAACATGGCAAAAGTTTCTCCTATGGAGGGAGAAATATGCCAAGCAGGACAAGTGGGGAATCTCTGTGAGTTAGCTGACTCTCGTCAGAATCAGTCTGTAGCTGTGAAACGAAAGGGCACAGTGTCATTGCAGGTCACAGGAGAATTTCTGTTCTTGTTTGTATTACAATGGACATGAGGAGAAAACTACCACCTTTGTGTCCTCCAAAAAACTGTGCTGATGAGACCCCTGTGGCAAGTGATTCCTCTACTAAGTACTTCTTGCTGTTTAGAAAGTAGTCAGGCTCAGAAATTTTATACCAGTTACTTTCAAATTTTGTGGTAGTCCATTTTGGCCATGGTGTTGTTTTCTCTTGACCTCTTTTCTACCCAGGTGATGATATACTTTTTCATGGAGTCATTTTTATAGAAAATGTTTTAGTATGTGTTCACAGAGTATTTTCCAGAACAGATACTCTGAGAGCAAAATGTCCTTCTGCTCTATTCATTTGTAAATCTTAATTGTGCATATTTTAACTCCTGACAAGTAGTATGTTCTATGCAGGGATACAGATCAGCTAATAATTGGAGAAGAAAACTGTGTCATGCTCATAATAAATCCAAGAAATGATGGGGAAGGAGCCTATGAAGCTGAGCTACATATAAAGATTCCACCTGAAGCAGATTACACTGGGGTCGAACGCAACAACAAGGTAAAGTAAAATCAAAATGTTAGCGACAACAAAGCAGACAACTGACAGGAAGGATAACCTACATAGGCTGTACCAGCTGAAAGCAGCACATAAAGAAGTTCCTTTCAGGAAGGGAGATTTCACCAACTCTCAGCTATCCTTGCTTGCACAGCCCAGGGTAAAGATAAGCCATGCCTCCAAAAATGGGAAGGACAGGACCATTCTGTTCTGGACAGGTTCAGCTCCTTCCCGTTAACTTATTTATAAGACTACACAAATACTGTCACTTTTCTAGGAGTAGAGGTGTTCACATCATTCAGATTTTGAACCAGTAAACAATACCAGTAGCAGAAAGTAATACTGCCAAATTCCTTTAGTGATTCCAACCTGGGATCCCATGCTCCCAGCCAGAGTCAATGAGGCCCGCTGACCCCCAGATACTGGGACACTGCTGTCTCCTCGCACAGCACACCAAAGTTTTACCATTATTAAGGGTTTCCCAGACACCAGTATCCTCAATAGTGGGACATTAACTGCTGTGTGAACTTGACGAAGTTTCTTTCCCTTGTTGTCAGTTCTTCTATGTTACAAATGGACCAAAAACACAATTAAAATGTAGTATGTGCCAGTGTTCACAGAAGGACTAATGTTGACTGAAGTCCTGCTGAGCTGTACTGAACATGCAGTGTTTTTCCTTTTTGGGTCTGTTTGTTTTTTTTAAGAGCAAAGATGAAACACTATCCTGCAAACAAGCGGAGTGCTCATGTATTCTCTGTTGGACAGCAAGTCTGAGTCACCTCATCTGCACATATATCTCCCAAGCTGTTGCAACATGAGCCTGCTTTTTTCTGTTAGTGCCTGGAATGTTCAAAAGGGCCTCAAGGGTGAGAGTGGGAGAAAGCAAGTTAATTTCCTTTCTGACGGCAAATGTTTTTAAGGAAGTTGAAAGTAACTTACAAGGTATTTCCTTATTCTCCGTCTGTCATTGCCTTTATTAATGGGCTTCTAACCTTTTGAAAAAAATTACAAGAAGAAATAATGCTGTCATCAAAGATTATAGAAATTCTCTGCAACCTCATGTCTCAGAAGCATATCTTAAAGACACCACCATTTTCCTGCTCTCTGTTGCTTTTGTTCTCTTAGCAAAGCCTGTGGTTTTTTTGACTGCAATCTACAAAACTAAAGTTCTCTTTAATATGCTACAAATGGTTACCTTTTTCCTTTGTTCCCCTTCAGAAATCTTTCCCTGTTCTTTTGGACATTACCAAGGTGTCAGAGGAGGCACTAATTCCAAAACCCAAGCACGCATTACCACATATCTGTTCTTTGAAGGACCTGGGGGTGGGAGCAGACAGGAGGCTGGGCCTGAGATGGCAATGTGCACCCACAGCCCAGAAAGCCAAACATGTCCTGGACTGCATCAAGCCTTCCAGTACCTGAAGGGAGCCTAAAAGAAAGACAAAGAGGGACTTCTAATACAAACATGTTGTGACAGGACAAGGGAGAATAAATTCAAACTGAAGGAAAGTACATTTAGATTAGATATTAGGAAAATTTCTTGGCTGTGAGGGGATGAGGCACTGGAACAGGTTGTCCAGGAAGCTGTGGATACCCCATCCCTCCAAATGTTTAAGGCCTGGTTGGATGGAGCCACCAGCTCTAGTGGAAGGTGTCCCTGTCCACAACAGGGGGGACAGAACTAGATGATCTTTAATGTCCCTTCCAATCCAAACCATTCTGTGGTTTTGATTGGAGAGAAATCATTCAGAGCTTTTTTGTGATTTTAAGATAATTTAATTTTATAGAGCCTACACAATAGACTCAAGGAGAAAGGAAGAAAAGAATACATGGGAGATCCTGGTGCTTTGGAAGAATAAAGAGAAGCTAGAATGCATTCTGAAGAAGTTATAAAGTTAGAATACTTTTTCTTTTGTAGACAAAATTTTAAAAATCTGGGAAACGCAATACAACTTCTTCATTATTTTCAGATTTGGGGAAGATAAAATGCCATTCTGACTAATCCAATTCTGAATCCTTGTAGATTTAACAAAAAATCCTGCCTTCCTTTGGTCCACATTTATTTAGCTCACTCCCACACATAATTTATTTCATATTGTTTGCTTTTCATATTTACTCCATTCAAAAATATGTCATCACATTCTTTCTGAGAAGGATCAAAACATTAGTCCTACTTTCTAAATAATTTTTAGTGTCTCTTTCTGCATTTCAAGGACTATTTTCACAAGGATTACAAATGGCACTAAAATGGCCAATAAATGAATGGCACTTTCTAGTGTTTTTAAATGGTAAATGTATATTTCTTAAAACTTATCTTTTTTGCAATATTATGTTTCCATTAAGTAAATTGAAATATTAACTTCTAAGTGCATTTTGAAAAAATAGATACTGTAAATTTCTTCTAAAATTTTCTTAATTCAAATTATTTTGTTACCAGGTTGACCAGATTCTTAGGGGTCATAGTATAAATGAGTGTAAGTATTAATGAGAGGGACACAATTCATTCAGCTTACAGGGCTTTGAGAAAATATAGCAATTTGAACTGACAAGATAGCAGAAGAAGTTATCACACTGGATGCAGTAAAAATACTGAAGTATATGGAAAAAATGCTCTCAGTCTGCAGGCACTTTTTGAGGCATGGACTGGAGATGAAAATTACAGTTTTCATGTCAGTTGCAATGGAGTCAGATTTTCAGTTCTTATTTTTGTGTTTGTGTTATATCCTGACAATGTGGCATTTGTGACTGCTCCTGAAATAAACTTCATTTAATGCAGACCAGTTTCAGCAGACAGATATGGTAGAGCCCATTGCAGTCATGTTCTTAAAACTCTGTTCTAGGATTGCATCTCCTGTTGTTGCACCCGTGTTTACAGTCCTCTGTGCAGCTGTTTTTCTCCAAACTGCAGAATTCCTGGTATTAAGACAGAGATAAGATTCTCCTCAGAGCCAACAAAACAGGTAGTCTGAGACCAGAACAAATGAAATTTAATCAACTGAATAAATCACTTGATACGTTTTTGATGGAACTGAAATATCTGTAGAATCAAATAATTCAGTTGAGCTTTCGTAATTTCAAAGTGACTGTATTCACAGAGGATATTTTTCTATTATGGGCTATTCTGGAATTAGTCTCATAAAGGAACATACATGAAGTGCTTAATAGAGAAACACCTTAAGTGCTTCCTGTCCAGCCCTGCTTTTTTTTTTTCTTTATTTCATGTTAACAGTGTATTTTGTTATTCTATATAATTTGAATTACACTTAGAAGCTGTTGAAGTCAAAAACTTAACTGAAAATTCACTTGCCTTCTACCTCCTTCATTCAGTTCTATGCAATATAGTGTTTGACCTGCCTCAGTTGGGGTTATCTTCTTATCTTGGATGTGATTCTGTAGAATATTGCACATAGACTGTGAAACTGCATTAAAAAAATTTTAATAACATTCTGCAGAAATGTCATCATAGGCAAGTGGAGAGGCAAGTGAATGTGTGTGATCCTAAAGTTTGAGGTCAGGGACTTGATTCTGGAGCTTCACTGATTCCTGCAGGTGCCAAGACTTTCTTCAGTCAAAAGTTGAGAACTGAAATAGAATTACTTTAAATGAAATCAAGTGTGTTTTTCATCAGTTTTATTGTGGAAACACTTAGAAGGTCCAGAAAACAGATAAATAATAAAATTGCCACAGCTTCACTAGTTCTTGGAAACCCATTGGCTTGCAGTAACTGTTCATGTGCAGTAGGTGTGAATTTACTGAAATTAGCTGCAATGAAGAAAGCATAACCATATTATATTACCTCATATTTCCATCAGTAGATCCAGAGACAATATATACTGCTATATAGTACATTCTTACACTACAACAATCACCCTGTGCTTGAACACCCAGCCATTGCCTCAACACTGTGCACTAATCCTTCACCCCATGACAGAGCTGCCCATATTGAACAGCTCAATCCTGCCCTGCTAGCAAAAGCTGGGAGCCAAATTCTTATGGAATAATTAGTAAATCAGGCAGATACAAAGCACTAACAGATATTTGTTACACACCAAAAACATTATGTAATTTGGCAGAACTGCAGAGTGGTAAAGATCACATCCAGATAGATATTGCAGTGGATAAGCTCTGAGCCATTTCCCCCCATACCTTTCTGAACTAAAGCATGGCACTCTAAAAATAAAATTTAAAAAAAGACCTGGAACATTCTTGTCTCATGTGGAAATTCTTAGACTAGGCACATTGTGGCTGGCTAGATGAGATGAGATTTGAGCTTGGTGAAGGCAAAAACTACTCGTACATCTAGATACATATACATCAACTAGAAAATGGTACAAAATCCATTCCCTTTTCCGCAGAAAATAAAATTGGAAGGTAATGACAAAGGAAAATTTAAGTTTTTTACTTGACAGTAAAAACAGTGTTGTGTTTAACTGCTGTGGCATCAATTAGTAATTCATCACTACAACCGCAGAAAACAGCTTCAAGTTTGTAGACTACCTGGATTCCTTAAAGCATTCAATCACTTTGTAGTTAAAATGCACCCTGGGAGCACATGTGTTAATTGTTGGGGTTTTACTCCTGCTCAAGACTGTCAAAAAACCCATGTGTTGCTAAAGAAATGTGAATTGCTACCAATGTCAGGTGGAAGGGCTTTGTGGCAATCCCTTCTGTCTGGCTGTGTTATATGTAAATGCACTGATACTGACAAGAGAAGGTGTACAAGTCTCAGCTCCTGCTAGGTTTCTGCCTGGTTTTAATTTTCCTGTTTTGTACTTAACCACCTCAAAAAGGTGATCAGTTCATAAAGACAGTAAATCTTATTTTGGAAGGAATTCTACCACAGTTGACCCTTTGTCACATCTTCATACTGCACAAATTAGCTTTTGTGATGCTGGTCATATAAATTCTGCACCATTAATCATTTTTAGTCTAGGATTATAGCCTCCAGATTGCAGAAGAACTACTTGAAAAATTCCTCTATTTTCTTTGTGCCTTTGAGGGACAAAAAAAGTGTGATAAGGGCTGATTTACTCCCGTGCTGGTCTATGATACAGTATCTTTACAGAAACTGCCAGATATCTAATATAAAGGAGTATTTATTTCTAACTTTTAGATCTCAGTTTCAACCCTCCTCCCCCAAAAAAAGCAAAACTATAAACCCACACATCAAGATCAAATGGACAATTTTCTGGACAAGTTTGATTCCAACTGTGTTAACACCCTCTTTTCTCACACGTGTTGCTTTCCACCTCTAATTAACCAGCTGGAAAGAGTGTAAAAATGCTTCCCTCCCAACCCTAGAGAGGCTTGGGAAGGCTATTAGTGCACTGGGCATGCTGTGTAACAAACTTTATTTCCTCCTAGCAAACTGTAAAAATGTCAGTATACAATGAGGTGTGCGCTGAGGGCATGCTTCACATGGGCTCTATTTAGGACATGCCCTGTCTTTTCTTTTTATCTCAGGAAGTTATGAGCACAGCATGTCCATGCTGGCTTTTACAGATAGGGCAAATTGGTCCAGAGATTTCCAAGGTCTTTTTATATAAAGGGCATAAACCTGTTTCCACTGGTTCATCTGTGAGAATCACAATTGAGCAGAAAGGTAATGCAACTTACTGCATCCTGCTTTTACAAAGCTGGGTTACTTCTGCACTTATATGGAAATGTCAGAGAGGGAAACAGAAAACAAAACACCACGTTTTATTGCAACCCTCCGCATATTTCATTGCTTTACCTTATTCTGTATCTCCTAGCTTGCCCTATTTTATAGCTGTTCCTCCTTTTGTAGAATTTGTTCTATTTACAGATGATATTACCAGTGGTAAAGATTGCTATAAACAACAAAAACCTTTATATCTGATAATGTGAAAGTCTATCTCCTTTGTTGCCAACTTATAAACACACGTCAGAGCTTATGTTTTTATGGAAGTATTTAGCATTCTAAACATTTTACCACAGATTAGAAAACAAAGATCTAGGATTGATCCATACTGAAGTTTTGCCAGTGTCAGAAATTCATCATGGAGACTTCTGGTGATGGATAACACTGCAATTACTGTGAAACCTATTCTTTTTGTTTAGCTTTACCTACTCTTTGTTTCTCTGTTGAGTCATCATGGCTATAAGAATGATTCACAACAACAAAGCAGTATGGTAAAACTAGACATAGAGTGATCTCATCACGATTCTTAAGGTACTGGGAAACTATCCTGTTTGTTTTTCCCTGGCATCAGTTTTCCCCCGTTGTCTGACAATAACCAACCAAATGTTTTGATAGTGCACTAAGCAGGTGTCCGAAATAAAAAGAAAGGTCACACTCAAAAAGGCATCACTTTCCCAACTGGATACATTTCACTGTGATCTCTGACCTCTATATTGATGTCCTTTTGTTGCAGGCACTGCGTGTATTGAGCTGTGATTACAAGATGGAAAATGAAACTAGAATGGTGGTTTGTGATCTTGGGAACCCCATGGTGGCTGGCGCAAACGTAAGGGAAAACCAGATGCATTTACTGGTTTTTATCTAATTGAATCTTAAAGGGAAACAAATGGAAATTTATTCAGTTACCAGAGTGTGTCCCAATAAGCAGCACATAAATCAAATTATTTACCTGGACAAAAATTTGTTGGTGTAATAAGAGGCAGAACTGTGCTTCTGAAAAACTAAAAATGTGTTTTTCTAAAATATTAATTATTCTAGAACTTGGGGTTTATGTCACTCAAAGAAAGGGAGAGTGATTCAGTTTATCACAATCATTTCATTAGAAGTTGTACTACTATAATGATAATTTTAATCTATAGTGTGATTGGTTTATTTCTCCCTTTTAGTACTCTCTACTTAAAATATATAGACATATGTATAGTAGATGACAACTTCTTCAGCCTGATCTCATCTTCAGTGCAAAAGGGTTTTCTCACCAGTTCTTATCACAATTTTTATCAAGTGTGTTTGGAATAAACTTGTCCTTTAAAGTTATTATTTTAATTCTAAAGATTTTTCTAAGACAGCCATTCATAAGTCATACTACACATTAGATGGAATGATGGTAGCTTTGGTTTTGGGCAAAAGCAGAACTGTATAATAACTTATGATGAGCACTAGATAAAGATAAAAATAATTCTGGAGATTAAAAAATTCCAAATTGTCATTCTTTGTCCCTATTTCATGACAAAACAACCCAGAAGTGTTAAATCCAAGAATGCTCAGCTATGGATGCTCTTGCAGAGGAGTTTAGTGTTTCTCATAAATTCATAAATTCTATGAATATTTAGCTAAAAGAAAATAATCCAAATATTGATACCTAGATAAAAAACTGTCCTAATAAAAATGAAGCAGTCAACAGCATAGGCATACATCAAGAATAAATAACAGCTTTTAAATGAAAACTACCACTGTTTGAATTTCATATTGGACCTATGACTTTGCAAAGAAACCAAAGCAAATTTCTTTAGTCTTTTCAAAATACCTACTTTTAAGTTAAGGTTTAACCTATGGAAGATCAGGATTTCAGTCTTCAGACTCACTACAGAGGGCAGCTTTCCTGCCTCTTCTAATCTTGAAGCATTTATTGTCTGAACTTGATAGAAGAACCAAATGGGTCCTATCATTGGAGATTGGGACTGGAATAAGTTTCTTTGGAACTTAGGGATAGCCTCAGTTCAGCCATAGAACTTTAGAAAGGGAACGAGGGCTGGTGTCTCATACAGTCATCTGCTTGCCTGGTCACAGACAGTCCAGAGATTCTTTGGGACTACAGAAAGATGGAAACCATTGAAAATTGAACTCTAGGTGATGAACCTCCTGGGAAGAGGAATCTTCCTGGTGAGAATCCTTCTCCATTGAACTACTTTGAACTAGAATTCTGAAGAGATTACCAAAAGTATTTTCTGGGAAGAATATAGACAAGAAGGCCAAAAGATTTTATAGGCTTTGTTTTATTCTACTGAATGAAGATCCTATAAAGTAGAAGTAATTGAAAATATTTCTGAGGAGTGGAATTTTCATAATGGGATGATGGGACACAATGACAGGCCAAAGCATGAGACAAATTCCAATTCAAGGCAAATAATTTATTGTATTGAGAAGACAGTGATTTTACTTATTTGCTTAGTAGCTTCCTAGTTAGTCTCAAGGCAGAATCAGATTCTCAAGATACTGACAGAAGTGGACAAGAATATTGTGTGTGATTGGGAAGACCAAACACAAGAGACACGAACTTGTATACCAAGAAGGATATCTTTGTAGTTTGCATATTGTCATAAGCATAAGTGATGGAAAGGTCTGAGTGTAGGGGTGTTAGACTACAGGCCCTCATAGTCCTGCCTTTGAATCCAGAGCCCTGTTTGCACATCATCCTTTGCCCAAAATGCTAGCAATGTGAAGACTTCAGGAATGCCATTTGGTGGCCATTAAAACGTTCCTACTCTCATCTGTCTCTCTATGAATTTTCACAGCATAACTAATCCTTCTTTGCAGAATCAACTCTAGGACTGCAGTGAATGCTATTACCAGATACTTCTAAGCAAACTACTTCATAGAGAGAGAAATAGCAGAATAAACCAACAGGGTTCATAACGTATTCAAGGGTTTTCTACTGTATCAAAGAATAATCCAGCCCTTTAAAATTGAGGCATATGAAGGTAGAATTTATAAAGCCAGATGACAATATTGCTTGATTAGAGTAAGTGAAATCTTAAATCCCGAATTTATCTTTGAAGCCAGCTCTCATGGAAGCTTAGTAAAGGTGAAAGGACTTGTGTTCTTTCAGTCCAAACATATTTGTGATGGCAAATGTACTTCCAAAAGCAAAATACCAGCCCATTGTACAAATTGCATAAATCTCAAAAGGTTGCTCTGATCCATTTCCAGTTTTGAAAAACAATTCTGCTCTGGCAGGAGATCAGTTATTCTCAAAACACTCAGTCAGAAAGGGACTCTTTGTGGAAGTTGCGAGTGGGAAGGAAGGGTTAGGTCAAAACTGAACATTCCTAAAACTCTTTAACTATTGAGTCACCTTAGTGACTTGCCAGCACCCTAAAATCCTAGAACTCTTGAGCTTTTGAAGATCAACTGATTATGAGGGCTATGTTGTGATTTTGTAATATAATCCATGGGATATTACTGCAGCAGACTACAGGGTTGTCTGACACTTCACATCTTCAAAATGCATTATGTCAACTGTGTCCTTAAAATTATTTACTGACCACAAAAAAATACTTCACCTTTTCAGTAATATCTTTGAAGTTAAAAAATAAAAGATTAAAGAGGAAAACTGAAGATAAAAAGAACTGGTAAGGAAAACCCCAATTCCAAATGGCCCAGAATGCAAACTAAATATCTGACAACATTTCACTGGCAAAGATTGCTCAACATACTTTTTTATGACACTGAAATGGATCAGACTGACAAGTTTCCTAATGCCTGTTCAGTGGCATTCGCAAGTGAGAAAATTCTAGTAGAAAAATCTGGAAGTTTATATAAATTAATAGCAATAAAGTTAGAAGACCAGAGGCTTGGAAGATCTTGGCTATTTCTTGGTATGTGTCAAACTGATTATTCAAGAGTGCCAGGTTTTATCTTTCTTATAACTGTATCTTTTATAACTTTATCTTTTAACTGTAAGACAGTTTTAAAAACCCAAAAAACTACACCTCTGTCTCCCAGCATACTCCTTAATCCTGTCAAACACAAAAGATTAAAATCTATTAGTAATAGCAGAAATGTCATGTATTTCAAAGATACATGATGTTACAAACATGGAAATAATGCAATTTTATTGAAACTAACTTCACTTCGAAAAATGTAAGTAAAAATAAACTATTCTGATAAAATTTATATCCTACTTAAATAAGGATTTTGAATAATTGCCAAGTTATAGGTTCAAGCAAATTAAACTCCTTTGGCCTCAAATGAGGACAAGGGCATGTGAGCATCTTTGCCCCATTATTAGTAGGATTCTCAAGGGTTACTTGTCATTAACAAAGTCATATGACTATACAAAGACAACATCTGCAACTTATTAGAGTTGCACAGTAGGAGTGTGTTTCACTATTAAATAGGGGAATTAAGCCTCAGGGGTGTAATAGATCATCAAAACTGCAGTTCATGTCTGCTCTGTCAGATGAAAATTTTATCTTTGGTCCATCAAATATTTTTTTTCTGCTATATGTGGAAACAAATTTATTTAGACTGGTTAATAAAAACAGTAAGAGAAATGGTAAGTTTAATATTTGGAAATTTTTGTCTAAAAGACTAATGAAAGTCATTATATTTTTAAAGGTGAATGGAATATGAATAGAATTGCTAATATAATCTCCAAAAATGAATTTAAAAGTAAAAAGAGCCTACATCTATATTCCAAGTCAGCTATTCAGCTTCTGAGTAATTTAATGAGCACTGTCTTTTCTTCTGAAAGATTTTTCTTGACAAAGGAGAGATCAACGGTAACTATGACATTAAAATAATCAGAATTTAAATATTTGAACTCACCACTTCATTTATGATGACAGTATTGCTTCAGTATGAGTCAGTGAAAGTAGTGGAAACATGTTAGGTAAATATTGTTCTGGTGATGGATTGTGTTGCACCACTGCAAATGAAGAAATAGGAGAATTGAATGAAAATAAATTGGTGGGGAAAAGGAATTGCTGAAACATATTAAATGACATCCACAGAGGAAAATTCCTCATCTTCATTGATGTTCAATGTAAGTCCTGCTATTGACAAGGTTTCCTTAAATATTCTAAGGAAATGCTGCCAAGCAGACAACTTTTTTTCCTTTCCCTCCTCCCCCCCCCAATCTAGTCAGACATTGGCAGAAATTAGGGAATTATGTCCTCATTTCCTGATGCCTTTTGATGAGTTTCTCACAAAAATTTTTTCTCCACATGGAAAATATATCTATGTGTTACCATCCTTTTTAAAGAAGCGGAAGTATCATGTGCATGTTATCCTGCAAAAAATTCTGCCATCAGGCCAGAGGGAAGGTAGAGGGGGAGTGAGAAGTTGTAGAAATTGCGAAATTCACATTTTGAAAATTACCAGATTTAAAACATGCAGTTGAAACAATTCAAAACATACATTTAAATATTGCAGTAGAATTTAATTAATTTAACACTGACAGCAGTGACATCTCCTGTTGCTCACCTGCCACTCACACAGGGGGGCTGTAATTATGTCCAACAAGAGGCTTACAGAGACCCCCACCATGGGCTAATGTATATTCCTTCTCTAGTTAGCCCTTCTCTGTTCTGGATAAATTTTATCTGCTTATCCCTGCTCTTCCTGCAAAGTAAATGGAAATTGTCAAAGGGAGGAAGCCAGGTCTGCTTAAAAGCAAGGCAGCACCAGTGGAAGCAGTTACCTCCTTCAGTTTTGGGAATTGTGTGTTTTATTCTCTCCCTTGGTCCACTCCAAGCTGTGGCAATTTGATCTGCAAATATAGCTTTGAAGCTATATTCCTCTTAACAGAACCACAATGGAACAAAAAGAATCTAAGTAAAATAAATTTAAGCTCCTGCTAATTTAGCCTCAGGTGTTTTAGTCAGCCCCACAACACCTAAAGCATGCAGCTCAGAGCTCCCAGGTGCAGACGATGCATGCACCAGGAAGCCCTGCAGACCTAAACAAAGGCGTGCATGGATGGAAGCTGGGATGAGAGCTGCCAGACAACTGTTATTTTCTTTTGGCTTGGCAAAGCAATGCAAAGACTGTCTGGATGAAGAAGGGCCCACTGCTGTGTTCTTGGGAGTGTGCTTCTCTATTCTTCTGATCTTTCCTCTCTCCAGCCAAGTTTTCCATCTGGTGACATACACAGGCAGGATGGTATTTTTTCCTGAGAACAACTAGATGATGTTACTTCACACTAATTTTTAAAAGCAGCAGTATCCAGTATAAGTCTGTGAAACACAATGTTGAACAGTACTGCTTTATTGATCTGGAGAGATAACTGTTTCTAGTAACCTGTTGTTTTGTTTCTTTCTCAGTTCTCCACAGGCATTCGATTTTCTGTTCAGCATTTTGAAAATGCAGATTTCAGCATCAATTTTGAGCTTCAAATAAAAAGGTTAGATATGTTATCAAGAGCATGGTTATCCAAATTATGAATTTCTATTAGCATATGAAGTTTATTATATAATAAGGTCCTTCTTGAATACTAGTAATTACTTCAAGGGCTTTCCAATGTTAGCTCATGTCAGGAGGATTTTTGAGGTTGGAGCCTTGTTAGCTGTTACGAAAATCAGTCTTATTTCTTTAAAATTCAGGTTAACTGATTTTGGTCAATAATCCAAGGATCTTCTACAGATTTGCCAAGTTTGAATTTTTTTTTTCTACTTCAGAATAAATAGACAGTAATCACTTTGTAACAGAGGTGAATATCTATAAACATATCATGCTCTGAATTAAACCAGACCTGCTTCTTCTTCACAAAAACTTAGAAAATCAAAGGAAAAAATCTGCTCAGCAGATTTAAGGACATGGAGAGAACTGTTTCAGTTTGATGCAGGTGAACCTTTATAATTTTTCTGTTAGATTCCCCCCATTTGTGGGCCTCATATATTAATACTGTAGAAGTTTGTGTTTTCTGCTGAACAGTACTTCTTCCACAGGGACAAAAAAGCACAGAGTGGGTTGGGTTAGGAAAACAGCAAAAGCAAACCTGGGATTTTTTCAGTAGGTGGTAGGGCTTCTGCTCCATCTGCCCTCATCAAATACGCTCTGGAGTTCTGCATGGGGCCCTCTCTGCCCCACACGCAGAGACTTAATTGCTAATGTCTGGCCTTTAATGAGGGCCTTGATCATGTTCATGATCCTAAATAACTGAGACATTTAAAATGTTTAAGTCATGTCTCCATAATGTAATCCTTGAAAGGAAAGGACATGCAGAAACTCAGGAAGGGCACAGCAACGCCACAGAAGTCCATAGGCGCTTGGTCAGCCTCATCCCTCTCTCTGGAATCTGACTGGGAATCATTCAAACCTGGACATGAGCTTCTCTGGAGAGAAACACAACGTCACCTTGTAGGTGCCCTGTCCATGCCACTATTAATTTCTTAATGCAAGCCAAAGCTTTTAATGGTTATGCAAGGCTCATGTCACTGCCCTTTTCATGCTGTGAAACTGAGGAGGACCAGAGGTGTTTGGGTAGTTAAGCCTGTCTACGTAATAAGAGTTGAATTAAAGTGTTTAAAAGTGACAAAAATTTCCCAAGGAATAAGTCTGAACATCAGGATACAACACCACCTCATACTTCATCCATGAATGTGACTCACTAAAATGTAAAGGAAGGAAATGTAATGGGCTACAAATTGATATGAAAATGCTGAAGAGCACACAGCTGTTTAAAAAACAATAAAAAGGAGAGAGTAAAAGAGTATTTTTTTAAATTGCAATTTTTTTTTTTTACTTTTTCTTTATTGCACAGGAAATGTACCCTATAGTTAAATTTCACCCGCTTTGTACATTGATTCACAAGCAGCAAGACAGTTTTTGTGTTGCTATGTCCTTAGTGAACAGGTAAAAAACAATCCTAAAAGAAAAAGGGAACAGAACACCATGAGGCAAAAAGAGGAAATTGCCTAAATGGAGGCAAGAATACACCTGAATTTGAGTCCTACTTTAATTTATTCAAAAGAGAGAACTTTCATTTGCTTCAAAACATCAAGTGGAAAATAAGTATTTTGGTTTGCAAGACTGAAGTTCATTACTTACAAGAAACAAGCAAGAGGCTGAGTGGTTTCTTGAAATCTGATTCCTTTTCTGATGTGGATGTTGCTATGCAATTATGTACCCCTTAGAGAGAGAGATGTCTTGGCACTTTTAATTAAACTGCTTTCTTCTCTTAAAAATGCCATAAAGCATGAACAAGGATTGAATACCAGATATACATGATTAAAATCTGTATTTAACTCTATGGAAAGTGGGATAAATATGCAAATTGGAGAGCAGCTTATTCTAACAAAGTAGTGGTATAATTGGTTTTATACTTTAAACAATTTTTGTACATTTATACTCAAAACAATGGCTATAGAGGATTACATAAAAGTTCAGATAATGTTTGATGCAAATCTAGTTTACAAGCAAATTTTTAAAATAAAAGAAAAAGCACAAGTTTACAAGCAAATTAGAGCCACTCTTAATTTTAGCAATCTGTAACCAGAAAGCCTGGATCAAAGCAGTGTTACTCTTTATTCTTCAGGAGTAAGTCACTGGGAATGCTGACCTCCTCTGAATGTTTCCAATTGAATGATGCTACCCAGATGTGATAACAGCAAATGGGAACTTAGTGTTCATGGAGCAAGGAAGACCACACTTAACTAAAAGAGAAATCCAAATTAAGTGTCATTAATTCCATAGTTAAATAAATTAAAAGTCTTTAATTACTTCACTATCTTTATTTTCAATTAAAATTTTAATTTGAACCTTTCTTCAATCCTTCGTTTGTATGAATGGGCTATAATCACAGGAGTGGCCTTTTGAAGTAAGAGAAACTACCTTTATTACTAGGCATTTGCAATAAGAAAAGACAACAAGATGAATGAGAGCTCTAGATTTTAAACGCAGAGATCTGTTTTCACTACTAAGTAGTTTTAAAAATGTAAACACTCTGGATAGGGGAGGGATGAAAATAAGAAAACAAAAGGAACAGCTGATGGTTCTCTTTCCCCAGAGACTGTCATGCAAAAATCACAAGTTTGGAGAGTCATAAAAATAAATTTTTATTCTAACAAAACTTGTCTTGTTCATTAACACTGCTTCCTCCAGTGCATGAACCAAACTTCTATTCTATAAAGGTACTTCTCTCTATACAGATAGCCAAGTCATGCAAGGAAATTTACATGATATTCTGAGCCAAATAAATGTGTATCCTGTTGTTCATCATCACGAGACGCTTGAGTTGAAGTTAGTGAAGTTAGAGTTAAATATGTGATGAACTCAAATAATATCCAACTCAAATATCAGTGTCCTACAAGACTGAAGAGTGGCAATAGGAACCCCATTTTGTAATATGTCCAGTGGGCCTTGTGTATTGAGTGATAAAATAATCCAGAGTTCTAATATAAAACCTTTGTTAATACTTGTACATATTTTTTCCAGTTCTAACAAGATAAATCCCACCAGCAACTTAGTGAACCTCCATATCAACATCAGTGCTGTGGCTCAAGTACAGATCAGAGGGTAAGTATTCAACTATTTCCACGCATTATGATAACTGCTCTTTTACAGAATGTTTCTACATATGATAAATCCATGTATTGACTCATTTGGCATACAGTAAACTCAAGTGCCTTATCCATCTAGGACACGTGGGTCTGACCCCTGCAAGCCTTGCAGGATGGAGTTACTACAGACTTACTGAGAGTCTGTGCAAAGACAGCAACCTAAAGAATCTCACACTGTAGTAACACCAGTCAGAGCCAACACTGTATTTGGGCATTCAAATTGTGCATGGATGTTACTAATACAAATTCCTGCTCATTTGTGTAGGTATTCTTGTGCAACCACTTGGCCACTTAATGCTGAATACCAAACAGAATGTACTGCTAGTATGGCTGGAAATGTGAAACACATTATGGCATGGCATACACTAATAGAGAGCAGAGTGAGGCCTTTGGAGAAAGGATGAGTAAGAAATGAGTTATAATAAACTGCTCACTGACACAAAGTATACCAAGATTAGACAAGCACAGGATATGAGCAAAGATAATAATTTCTCTCTCTGTTTCCATATACAGCTTCATTTTGGAAATTATAAAATGCAGTTAGGGGATAATTGCCAGCTGAACATGAGCCAGCACTGTGCCTATGTGGCCAGAAGGCCAATGGCACCCTGGCTTGTATGAGCCCTGGTGTGGCCAGCAGGCATTGATTACCCTCTGGCACTGGTGAGGCCATGCCTCGAATAGTGGGATTGTTTTTGCACCCCTCACTACAAAAAGGGCACTGAGGTACTGGAGCAAGTTGAGCAAAGAGCCACAAAGCTGGTGAAGGTCCTGGAGCAGCTCAGGGAACTGGGGGTGCTCAGCCTGGAGAAAAGAAGGCTCAGGGAAGACCTTATTGCTCTCTACAATTAACTGAAAGGCAGCAGGGGAGGTTCAGTTAAGATATTAGGAAAATTTTCTTCTCAGGAGGAGTTGACAAGCAGTTGACTGGAAGAGGCTCCTCCGGGGAGTGGCACAGTCACTATCCTGGGAGATACTGAAAAGACATGTAGATGTGGCACTGAGGGACATGATTTAACAGGGAACTTGACAGTACTAGTTTTATGGTTGGACCTGATGATCTTTAAAGTTTTTTCCAACATAAATTATTCTAAGATTTTATAATTAGAGTACCCTGTAAAATCTTGGAAGTTGATTCCTATTCTGGAACCCTGGAGAAAGTTAGGAGGATGTCTTTTTAAAGCAAGTAATTGCTTCCAATACTTTTTGTCTGGGATATTAGATTTCCTACATCTCCTTTTATGAAACTTCAGCTCAAAAAAACCCCTTACCCATTAGCAGCTCTGCAAGGGTTGAACAGGAGCTACAAGGCCCAAATTCACTTCCACAGTCAGGCCATGAGGCTTGGCTGATGAAAGAGGGGTAGATGTCTCTTATGTGTTGCACCTTAAGGGGCTGTCTTAGCTATAAACAAATAAAAATACATTTATTTATGGGGTTTTTAATTTATAAAATATGTTTATTGTTGTCACTTCAAAGACAATATGACTACCTAGTGCTAGCCATAAGTAAAATAATTTTGCATATCATGGAGAACATGTTTTCTGCTGTCATATTCAATCTGTCTGCTCTCATCTGATCTAATAGTCTAAATCAGAGAGATTTTTAAAGGATTTTTCTTCATATGTTATTTATAAGTGCATTGCAGCTTAAGAACATCCTAAAACTAGTCAAGTGGAAAAAAAAGGTTGTCTCTCAAAGACTGTGGATATATGTTAATTATTTAATTTCTAAAAATGAGCACTTGAAAGACAGCATGTTTAATAAGAACAGAAGATAATAGGATAGATATAAGAACAGATATATAAGATATAAGAACAGGAGAATAGAAGAATAAGAACAGAATATTATTTCATTTTCTGTAGCCAGTGGTGATCTAAGGAAATGAACTAGATAGAAGGAGATGTGAAAAATACAAAAGGTGCAATACAGAAGTAGAGGCTGAGGAAAAAAGAATCAAAGGTGTTATTAAATGGGCTACAGATGTGTGAGAAAGTTTTGGAGCCAGTGGCTGCTAGGTGTTGCCATGGGTGAACACCAGGCTAAGGACTCTCTGGAGTTTCAGACTGGAACAGTTGTGGTTACATACACAGGACTTCCAGTAAGAGTTGCTTACAGTGCAGTGGATTCTATTTTTTTCTTCTTTTCTTGTAAAGTCTCTCCTCACTTTAATAAAAAGTCTTACTACCTTCTTATTCTTTGCAGTTTCTTTGAAACTTTGCTTCCTTCATGCTTTTTCTATGCCATAGTGTGTTTTTTGAATGAAATGTTGTGTAGCAGGTAAATAGATAGATCAAAAAACAACCACAAAATCCTCACTTCTTAGGAGCTTGGTGATAAGTGGAAAATGTTGCTTGAATGGCTGCCTGCAGTTCTAAGAAACCAGTTATTAAATACAGAGGAATTACTTACTTGAATGACTTCCAGTTTCTTTTCTCTTAAGTATTTTAGTTTTCTTATAACATTCCCAACTGCTTTGTTGACAGATTTTACTAATTACTCAGAGATGCTAAAAGATGTAGTTCCAAGGGAATTGGTCACTATTTCCTAGACAAAAATAAGAGACAATGTCCACATTTGGACTGGAAAATATCTTGCATTAGTTTCTTTACTTCTCTTCTGAGAGTTGCACAGAGTGGAATTGGATGCATTGTACATTTTGCTGAGGAGAAGTAAGTAGTTATAAAATTGTGCATATGCATACATGCAAATACACTTACACATGCAAATAATTCTGTGAGAAAGGAAGAAATCTTCTTCAATATCCTCTTTGAAAGAAAATTATCCTTAGATAGTCCAATAAGCAGATGCTTTGATAACTAAGATTTGATTATTCTGCTTATCTTTTTTCATCTATAAAAATGCAGGAGTTTTAGTATTGTCATTGTTATCTGCCATTGCTGAAAAAGCACTAGAGGAATGAGGGATTCAGGAAGGAAGTAATTTGGATTGAGAGGATTAGGAGCCGGCAGAATTTTTATTGTGTATCCCCATATAAGCTTTTTCTGTGGACCATACTTCATTTATCTGTTTTTTCAGTACTTTTGTTTAATGATAATTGTCACCTAAAAGTCTAGGAAAAATCCATGTCTAATAAATCATACAAATGTTAAAAAAATTCTCAACTGAATTCAAAGTAAAATAGTGAAAAGAGCAGATTTGTTTTCCATTTTACCTAATTTTGCTACTTTCCTGTCAATAGCAGAAGACCTCATAATAACTGTAAATTCTGTTAAGATAAATGTTCTTATATATGCTACAATAATTTTAAATTAATGTCTAAATCTATACTTTGCATTTTGTAATTCTGTGGATAAGAATGCTTCCCTGACACTGCAATAGAAAACACTGAGTTTTGAAACCTCATGTCTTCTTTTAGTCTCTGTATAGTTTCTGATTTGCAGTTTTTTTGTGGTATATTAAGGGTCTTGGCTTTTATAATAACACCCTGAAGTTCTTACTCTCCAACAGCAATCAATAATTAAAATTCCTATTGGAAACAAGATGATTTATAAAACTTAGTCAAAGTACCTAATCAGAAATGACAGAATCAGGAATTTTTAATGAATATGTTGAGTTGCTTTTTTTATTAGGGTTGGCTTGTGAATTTATCCTGTGACATACTTGTTAGTACAAAGTGCTGGCATTTTGAAGTCTAAGGAAGTAGTAAGAGTTAGCAGGATACTCTAGAATACACAAATTTCACAAAGAGTTGTATTTCAGCTGGATGGTATTAAGGTGTTCTTCTCAGCGATTTCTTGCTGCTCTGAGAATCTGTATACTGTAGAAAATTTTTTTCAGACATTGCATTCATTGCATATGTCATAAGAGCTGTGATCAAAACCAGTTTGTTTCTTTCAATAGTATTTTTTCAGCATTTGCAACAAAACCATCCAATCTTTTCTTCAAGGGGCAATCTGCAGCAAGGCCACTGCAAAGTGATTAACATCAGTGGCTAGAAGTCCATCATGTTATTCAAATCTTACACTCTAGAAAAATTAATGATTTTTTAAAAATAGTTTTCTGTTAGCAAATCTCCAGCTTTGGCAGAACCAGCACTGAGATTTTATGGATTCTCTTTCAGCTAAAGACTCCATAAACCAGCAAAATTGAGTGAGAGTTGACCCTGGAAAAGAAAGGGTAATCCCATTTTAGCACTAAGAGCTACATGCAGTACTTGTAGGTGACAGAAGTCTGTACCAGAACTGATCTATCAAGCAAAAATAAATAATTGGGATCTGATTTCCCAACTTCTGAACACCTGAGTGAGGTTTAGTTGGCATCGAAATGGGACTGGTACAATGAAATTCCAATTTTTATAGCAAATAAAATGTTTGTGATTCAAATAAAAATGTTAACAGAAAACTACTTTCTTAAGGTCGGACAGAGCAGAAAAGGAAAAATAAAAAAGCAGCTGGAAAGATGTCAAATCCTAAGTCACAATTTTATTTGTTTATGTTTTATTTATGTGTTGCAAGCTGCAACAATATTTCAGGGAATGCTTTAACTCTCACTTTGTTCACAAAGCAGTTGGAAAGCCTGGAGCACTCTTTTAGGCTCTCCTCCAGGGTTCTGTTTCTCAGTGCACCAATTTCCATTATGACTTTATGGAAGTCACAGTATCTCCGTTTCTCATCTATAAGATGAGATAGGCTATTTTGCAAGGTTTTTTAAAGGAATAATAAAAGATGTTACAGAAATTTAGTCAGAACAGTTAAAGAAACACCTGAAAATGTATTCTAGGGAAAAAAAAATGCATAGCATTAAACATTTACGGACTTTAAATGGGAACAGAAAAAATACATTTATTTACTCTACTTTTATGATAATGTATTCAGGTACCTCATCAGTTAGAATAATATAAATGCCCAACAGATTGTATTCCTCTCTCCAGACAGAGCTACACCCTTGTCTGGAAAGGACATCCATCACAGGGAGTGTGACACTAAATGTGCACACTTAGGCCCTTAGCAAGGGATGAAGGTCCCTACCCTTAGCAAGGATTGGGTAGTATTTTATGGAGGCATTGAAGCATTCACCTCACCTAATTCTAATTATGTGCCCAAATAATAAGCCTTTGAAGGCTCAGTTTTTTATAGGGGTCATAATTTTTTTTCTAAAATGAATCCTGTCAGTCACTGATAACTGTTACCGGTTTAACCTGTTTTGTATGTTACAGAGTGTCTCACCCCCCAACAATTATTTTGCCACTTCACAACTGGGAACCCAAAGATGAACCTACAAAAGAAGAAGAAGTTGGTCCTTTAGTAGAACACATCTATGAGGTAAAAATTATTTGTGTTGCCACAAGACCTCACACTGCCCACTGAATTCCTGATGAATTTGGTTTATTGCTGTAGATAGATAAAGCCACAAATGTAAATACTCTTACTTAAGCACATGACCCAAATTTAATCTAGGAATTCACAACCCCATTATCTGTTCATGTGAGTGAAGGAGATATTAGTTTATACTAGGAGTCTGTGTTAGATATTTAAGGGATTTATAAATATTTTGGGTGTTTGACAAGAATTAGATACAGTCCTTAAAAGATCCTTATAATCAATGTCAAATATCTTTTCATTAGAAGCTCTGCACTGGAAAAAAAATGTTTTCTTTGACATTTAGTGAAATGAAAAAAAATCCTCAGAAAGTGTTCTGTTGAAAATAACTCTTAATGGTTGAAGTATACATGCTTTTACCTCGTATTTTTGTTGTTTTTTTCCTATGGATGATTTGTCAATTAAAAGAGTTCAGCTTAGAAAAAGGGCATAGAGTGAACTACATGGAATAGAATCCATCCTTACAATCTGATGGATAGCCTTTATTCTAGAGGGTAGAACAGAGGGCTTCACATACGGTTATAAATCACAAACTAGCACTCAAGAGAATATAAGCAACTGAACTTAATCAGCAGTGTAAGATTACAATTCGCATGACATACTAAAGTGAAGTGAATTCAACAGTAAAATGCAAATTATCATTTGTGAATTCCTTATCTTAACACATTTCTCAGAACTGAAAAATACTTAACAAATCATCCTGTCTCAAACATTTGGGTTGTTTTGAAACCGTATTTGTGACTTCAAATATATTAAAATAATTACAGTGATTAGGTACCATTACTGAAGGAAACCACTTACATAGTTTATATCAGCAAAGCATAAAAAGACCAAGCAGTCTCCCAGAATATATAAGATTTAAAGAGCTTTTTATTTAGTTGTAACTAAAGTTCATCAGTCACAAAAATTCTGAAAATTTAAGAAAAAGAGGTTCTCACATCTCTAGAAGAAACTTTTTGTAAAGGTCCATAGTGTTCAGCTTCTTTAATTCTTCATGCCCAGTGACAGCATATGTGCAGACACCTGTTGTCATCAGTTATTTTCAACTGTAAACTGATATAAGGAAACTATTTTAATAGCTTAGATTTCTAAACTTTTCTTATTTCTATCTTTGCTTATTTTCTCCAGAAAAAAATAATTTCCTGGGATATTAATTTAGGAAAACTAGTTCCTTTACTTGTTTTGAGGAAATTTAGATTGAGAGCATTGAAAATATAGTTTTTAACCAAATAAGCTGGTTTAAGTTCTGCTCTATCTTCTATTCTTGTGCCCTGAAATGTGATTCTTCTGTATTCTGAAGTTTCATCTACTATTTTCTAGTATGATCTGTTAAGGTTCATTGTTTATACTTCTACGTGAAAAATTTGCTAGTGTGTTTTGGGTTGGGGTTTTTTTATACTTTTTTAGCTCTTCACATGTAGGAAAAAATGGGAAAGGTGATGGATTTCTTGAATACAGGCTCAGACAGAAAATACTCTTTTCTCAGATTTGCCATTGGCTTTGTGACTAACATGTCTCCTACCTGCCATAGATTTTCCGTCCATTCTTCCCTAAATATTTCAAGGCTGTGTCCACTAAGAAATTGAAAATATCTGAGTGATTGTTGAAGTGTTTTTGTTGTTATTTACTGCCTTGAAAAGTACTGATCATATTTCTTCAACAGCTGCACAATATAGGACCAAGTGCCATCAACAGTACAGTTCTCCATGTTGGTTGGCCTGTGTCCAGTAGAGAAGAATTTCTTCTTTATATTCTTCACATTCAGACACATGGACCACTGCACTGTCAAACAAGCTCTGCCATTAATACAATGCAAATAAAGGTAAGTATTCTATTTCCATCCCTTTCTGCATTTTGATTGGGGTTTTTTGCCTACACTTCACAATGAATGGAACTTCCTTGGGAATTTTTAACAGTTCAAGATCATTTTTGTTGGTAAGAAGCAAGATATAGATAGTCTACAACATTTCTAATGTGAGTGTTGTGTTGCTTGGCACGTACTTGGTCTCTGTACTCTTATATATGAGAAGAAGGGTGTGCTCAGTCCCGCTGCTGATGCTACCAGCAGAGATGTTAGAAAGGGCCTGTCCCAATACCAGCCACTGAGGAACACCTCTCGTCGCTGGTGTCCAATTGGATAGTAAGCCATTTACCACAATTCCTTGAGTGTGTTCACACAGCCCATTCATTATCCTGAGTGCTCTGTCATATCCGTATCTTTCCAGCACAGAGAACTAGGATGTCATTTGGGACTGTGGCAGGTGCTTTGTCTTGGTGCGGGTAGATGATGTCAGTTGTTCTTTCCTTATCCAAAACACTGTGACCAGCATAGAAGGCCACCAAATCTGTCAGGCACAAGTTGCTTTTAGTAAAGGCATATTGCCTGTCACCAATCGCATCCTCATTTTCCATGTGCGTTAGCACAGTTTCCAGAAAGATCTGCCCCATGATTGGGCTGGACACAGAAGTGAGACTGTCTGGTCTGTAGTTCTGCAGGTTTTCCTTTTTCACCCTTTTTAGAAGTGGGGCTATGTTTCCCCTTTTCCAGTCAGTGAGAACTTCACCAGACTGACAGTTTTTCAGATGTGGGTAGTGGCTTAACCAGTTCATCTGCCAGTTCACTCAGGTCCCGTGGATGCATCTCATCAAGTTTCATGGACATGTGCACCTCCAGATCCTTTAGAAGTTCTCAAACCTGACCTCTACAGCAGGCAGTTCGTTCTCCCTGTTTTGGGCAGCGTGCCTGGATCACTTGCTGGTGAAGACTGAGGCAAAAAAATCATTGAGTCATTGAGTACCTCAGCCTTCTCAACATCCTGGGTAACCAGGTCTCTTGTTTCCTTTTGGAGAGAATTTATATTTTCCCTCATCTTCCTTTGAGTATCCATAGAAGCTTTTAGTATTGTTTTTAACATCCCTGGCCGCATTTAATTCTCTTAGGGCTTTAGCTTTCCTAACCCGATCCCTGGCTGCTTGGACAATTTCCTGTTTTAAGATCTATGTTTGTGATGGCAGATCCCCTCAAAAGAGCTTGGTTTGGCTCAAAGTCAGAAGATTAGGCAAAACACAGTGCTACATATTATCCCATCAAAAACAAGGTATCCAATTTATGAAGCATGACTGCTTCCAGACATTTCTGGAGTAAACAACAACACTTCTCAAGTTTAAGCAGTAGCCTGTTAAATGTCTTTCAGGGAGAGCTGCATTCCAAGTGCTAAAAATGCTCTACGTCTTTTGCATACCAGAAGGGGTTTGAATGCAGTATATTCAATGAAAAGGGAGACAATTTTCTAGTGATGAGGAGTGATCACAACCTAAGGAGCTACAAGTCTTCTGCTTAAATGGGCAGAACTAAAATACATACCTTAAAAGAGCAAAGAAAAATTTTAGTCTACCAAACACAGTGTGGCTAGAGTTTTAATGTTTCACCCAGGAAACCAAAGAGGCATTGGAATTCCACCATTTTATTTCATTTCTTTAGGGGAAAAATAAAAGGCAAATGAGTGACAGCAAACATCAGATAGAAAATATCTGTCCATTTTATACCCAAAGCACAGCAAGATTGGAGACAGGGAATTTTTTCTGCCTATCTTTTCTACCTAATTTTCATCTCTTTTTCAAAAGTGGTAAGGAGGAAGAAGCTAAGGTGCTGCATTTGTCCTTGTAAGCCTAGCTTCTCAAACTCACTGATCAGATCAGGTTGCAAGTACATGAAAAGGAGTTCAGCGTCCTCCCACCCTAGCCACTGTATTCTGTTTAAGGTTGAATTAAGAACCTGGGTAGAATACTGCCACAGTTCAAACTGACATTTTTAGGCAAAGTATATTTTTAAATTTAATTTTTTTTTTTTTTTTTTTTTTTTTTTTTTTTTTTTTTTTTTTTACTTTTCTCTTTCTTCTCCTACTTGGTACTGATTGCATCTGTTAATAAAAAAGACTAAATCATTGTGAAGCTTGTGAGAAATTTTCCTGTAATAATGGTCCATCTGTTGTGGCAGAATATGGCTTTAGAGGTACAGTCATTATGGCAAGAAATTAAATATCTTCCGTATTTCAGTTTTTCAAAGCATTGAACAGCCTGAATACACAAATCAGGTTTCAAATATGTAATGATTGTCTATGACTTCATGTGGCTAGAGGATGCAGAGACAGGCTCCTTCAAGTTTCCTATAAACTACAGGATGCTTAGCTCAAATTTCCAAGTAAGGCTAAAGATATTAAATTCTTCTCTTGGATATCTGAGCCTACCTCACTTAGGGCACTGAGGCATAATTTCCCCTTTGAAATTACTCAGATTGTTTGTTTTCTTTCAATCAAAGCAGTATATTCCTCCCCGCTGCTGAATTTCTTGTATTGTAAAAAGGTTTTCATGGAGTTTTGTTGTCTAGTCCACAAAGATAATTCACAGCTATGCACACATGGGAAGACCTTTTTTAGGGACTTTTCTGGAGTTTGTCTTTCTATGAAGGTAGTGAGGGATGTGGAAGGACAATAAAATTCTGAATCTTGAGGAAGGTGTGAAAAAGAGAAAAAGTATTTATCAAAGATACAGAATGAATTCAAATGCAGAAGAAGGACATTTCAATCTAGAAAAGAGGTGACTATGCACGAATATGATCCTTAAAATAAGTAGTGGCAGGAAGAGCGTGGGTGTGGATTGACTGTTCTCTTCCTGCACAGGAACAGGAACATCTAATGAAACCTGGAGAGCCAGATTGAAAACAAGCAAAAGGAAGTGATGGTTCATGGTGACAGGTCTCAGGTGTCTGGAACTTGTGGCCAAAGGGAAGTAGTCAGGGTTAAAAGTTGACATGATTCTAAGAGGAAAGTAAACAAATTCCCAAAAGAGAAATCCAGCGAAGATTAGTAAATGAACAAAAACTTCATATAGATAAGGAAATCCCTGATCTGAAAACACTTGGAAGCTGAAAGTTATTAGGAGAGTATTGTGTATGTATGCCCTGTTCTTCCTTGGTACTCTTCCTAAAGGCAGCTGTGATGAGGAGAGGGCTCAGTTAGATTGGTAGCTAGATCGCTCTCACTTGGGCCAATATTCCTGGTGTGTTGCTTTTTTCTCCCAGACTGATGGCAAAAAGCATTTTTATGAAACCTGAACCTATAAACGCCACTGTGGTGGAATATACAGACACACATGGCACACTCTCAATAGCTGAGCACTGCAGTACCACAAGGGAGGCATCTGTCAGGGAAGCAGTGAAATAACAGGGAAAATCCACCAACATGAGTGGCAGGAGCTAACCCCTTCTGGAGGCATTGTCTCCTCATGCTCCAAAACTGTTACTGCTGTGTTTAGGGCTTGGTCTTGGGACAAATACCATCCCAAGCATTGCTCTTGAATGGTCACCAACCACTCTTGTATAATTTTGTGTATAATCTACAAATATAATATGTTTATATTCATCTTTATATTCATATTTATATGTTATTCAATATGTATTAAATATTACACAATATACATTACTAATATAATATAATATAATATAATATAATATAATATAATATAATATAAGTAACATAAAATAATGTGAATAGTCTTTATGTAAAAAAGTCCTCTTCCAGATTATTTCTGACGGAGTTGCACAATGCAGCAAAGGGTATTGCCTGGCTAGAAAATGAGAAAAGTGAAACGGGGTTTTGAAAGGAGAAGTGGGGAACTGGAGAGGTCTGGAAACCTGCTCAGAGTAATAATGCTCAAGAGAAGAAAACAGTACAGTTTTCCATGGTGGGGAAACTGAGACAAGTCGGCTGTGGGTAAAGGGAGGGAGTGATCCTCTAGGATAGTGGGCTAAATATGTGGCATATAAAATAGCTTCAGAGACAGATTGTACACTTGAGTACAGATTGTACACATGGCCAGCTAAAGAAGGATAAAATAATGTCTTTAACGTGGACATCTAGGCCACTGGAAAAATTCTGCTTTTAAATGGTCACAGGAGACACATGTGTTTTCTCTTAAATGCAGAGGGCTGTTTTTGAACCTTTGCCGTAACAATTCACTACTGAGATGCTAACTCTAGGATCAATGAGAAAAGAAAAATGTAAATATTAAAATCCTTTAGTATTGAAATGGATCTACATATATATCCATTGTGGTCATATATTGAGGGGTTCTTTGCAGGCATATTACTATATTGTGGGTCTTTTTAAAAATTTGTCATCGTTAAAGAAGTCTGTATGCTGGTGAAAGAATTCCAGAAGGAGAGTTTGCACATGTTACCACATTGAGAGGGACAGATTTACTTATTGCAAGTAGACAATGCTGACCTCCTGAAGCAACAGAAAAAAGAAAAAAAGAAAATTTTTTTAATGGGTTTTCATCTGTTAATGAATTATAATATATTTCAGTTTGTAGGATGCTTTTGACTGAAGATCTCAGACAATGTCAAATGTTCATGTTCTGTTTATAGCATTATAATTTTAATCAGATAAATGACAAAAAATTTCCAGATCTGGTACTACCCAGCATTAGTGTGTGGAAAGTTTTGTGTGTTTATAGATATTTTCTTCCCTTTAGTGCTACAACATGTATTACAATTACAGACATTTTCTTTAGGAATTTATTCAAGTTATTTTGTGTTCAGAGGTTAAAGGAACTGATAAAAATGGTCTGATTTTTAGTTATTACCAGTTTATAATCTGATGTCCTTAAGATATAGCTTTAGCTATGTTTAGTTGAGTTCTTGTAGAGATCTTACTGTAAACTTACATGTATATTTTATTGTGATTTTACTCTATGGGATTGTCATGAACAAAAATTCATCTTTCCTTCTGTAACAGTTGGCTCCAGCAGTTATTTGAGGCTTCATTTAAAAAGCTATAAATGCCCTGTATAGAAGTTAAAGACAAACTGACAACAAAAAGTACTTTTTAATTGGAAAAAAATCTGTAAATATAAAGCTGAAGAGAATGCATTTTAATGTGAGATTAAAAATTAAGAAGCTGTTGCATTATACAAAGTTGTTACCAAAACAAATCTGTAATATATTTGCTATATGATCAAAAATTTTCTTGTTTGAAGTCAGGCTTCCTTTTTTTTCTAAAACTGTTAGAAAACCATATTTCATTAGGCAGATTCTGATCTGAACTAATGCCTAAACTACTGTGCAACAAGTCTAAATTTATCCTGTTATACGTATCAGAATTTTCCCCCTAACAAGAGTCTAACAAAATTAAGTAAAGTAAAGGAAAGAAATTGACACCAGTAAAAAGTGGAGAAAAATCTTGTCTGCTGCATTCCTATAACTGGGCAATATTTTGCTTTGCTATTACTGATCATGCTCCTAGTTGAAGACAGTGTATTTTCATGATTGTGTTGTTCAATTGACAAAGCAATGTTAATCCAAAATTCAAGACCTCTGAGACAGGAACAAATCTGTTAGAATCGTTCTACGTGGATGTCATTACCATTCCCATTTCTCTCTTTACAGTTTGCTGTTCCAGAAGACACTCCTGAACTTGCTGCTTTTTTATATAATTCCACAATTTCTCATTACATCAGGAGAAGGGATGTCGCAGTGGCAGAACCTCAGAGGAAAAACTCTGCAAAAATACTGGTGAGCTATCTAAAAACTATATACTGGGACTGTGCAGGGAAAGGTAAGACTCTGCAGTATCAAGGCAAGGCAAACGGGACAGGTTTTATATTTTTGTAGTTTTAACAATCCAGACAATGCTGGAGCAATAGCAATGCGGTCTCTCCTAGGAAAATAGCTCTGATTAGACAGTCTGGACAGTATTTGAACCTCACTGTTTTTTCAAGTTTTTTTTCACTCCTGCTTTCTAAGTGCCATCCTTAGCATACTTCAGCCCTGTCAGCTGCCCTTGCCTAAAGTCAATGTGCTAACTCAGTGATCTTGAGATCAGTCAAGGGATTCACACATTCAGTGCTTTCCACCTATTTATATGAACCTTGGGCACAGTTTCTTTCATGCTGTCCAGTCTCTTATTAAGCTGTTTACTGCAAACTCATGCTTGCATTCCTTGACCTCACTAGAATTTGGAAGCAAAGGACCTCACAAACCTAAGTTGTCTGGAGTAATAGAGTAACTATTGCTTCTGAAATTTAATTTGACCATGTTTATAACAGGAAGAGGACAGAATCTGAAAGTAATGAAAACCGTAACATTATTAAGAACAAAGTCACAGATTAATGCATTTTTAACAATAATCACTGTTGATTCCTGTGCAATTCTTTCATCAACCCAATACCCTAGGAAGAATCTGATTCCACTGGGTCTGAAGGAAAAATGCCTGGACTTTCAAAGACATGCCAGTCAACATCACAGAACACTTAATCCATTCTTCACTGATATCATAATTTTCAGTCATCTTTCTGAGTGACTAGGCTCACAGGCTGCCAACATTAAAATGACTGCAGCAACTGGAAGTGGTTAACAAAGTTCTGAAGTATGCACTGTGTGTGCAACTTAAAATATGAAGCAGAGAATTTTCAGCTGCTTGATGTAGATGGATCAAACATATTTAGTGGGGTACTCAGTAATATGAAATTGGCACTTTGATGAGCAGTCTTCTAGTAAAATATGCTTTTGTTCAGCACAATTTAGGATAGGGGTGGATGAAGTGCTTATCACCAGATATATAGTCAGGCTTTTCCAGGTGAGCAGAGAAAAGCAGTGTCAGTAGTTCAGTTAGGTGTCCCAATTCTGGGTGCCTTCAGCATTAGTTACTGCTGATGCATAATTTTTTTCTTTTTAATTTGACACATTGGAAGTATACATGGAAAATGAATGTTGCTCTGGAAAAGACTGATTGGCCAAAGATAATTCTTCATTAAAAACTGCAATTTTTAAAGGAATTTAAAGTTATTTTAATTGAAGCATTTTCACAGACAGACAAAATGTTCTGAGAACCTCTTATTCTATTTATATTGTTGATTAAACACTTGGTTTATTTTCCATTAGTTCCAATGTTACATTGTTCTTTAAATCATTACAGGCTAAATGCATTAATAAGAAAAACAGAAATATGTGTTCAGGTCCTAAAATGTCAGCCAAAAGTAGACTTTCTTGCATACTAATGATTTATTTTGCCATTGTGTGTTTTTGGTCACTTTGATTAATGAAAACAAGTCTTCTCCTTCCTGCAAAATAAATAAATCTGTTTGGAGGATGTTTAAAGCCAAATAAACAGTTACTTTAAAATATTCATTAAAAAAAAAAAAAAGTTTGTAGTTGCAAGTTCCGGGGTTTACAGTTTCATTTTCAGGCAGATAAAGCAAGCAGGAATTAAGCTTACAGCTGCTGCTTATCCTCCAATAAGACTGAGATTTGTGGGGAAAGCTGTCTATAAAGATACAGGATTCCTTAAGGGTGTTTCCAGATCTGTTACATGCATCATCTTCTCATTTCCTGAAGATTGGGTATTGGTAGTGCATTCTCACTCTCTCTATGTGAAATTTTAGCTTTGCTTTTGAGGTCACAAGGCCTTCTGTCATGGGAGGGATTCTCTGCTTTGTTATAAAAATAGGAATCAATTAAAACCTCTGCCTTCCCCTGAGTCAAACAAAACTTTTCAGATAAAACCCACTTGTATATACAATTTTTTTTATTTTTTCCACAAACATTTATTCATTTTTATGAGATCTTTTTTCATTTTTATGCCCTAAACAACCACATCATTTCTGTGGTTACCCCATGAGACTCTACTCATTCCCTTCAGTGGTTTCCAGTCAGCTTTTAACCTTTAGTGTGACATTCTTCTGGCAGAATTTAGGAGTGTATAGTTTTGAGTTGCAATGCTTGGCTTTTGCCTTCAACCTTGTGCATGAGCCAGAATCCCTGCTCATCAGGAATGTTTCACAGACAATAAGTTTCAAGTAAAGCAACTAATGAATCTTAGCAAATGTTCTGGCTGCTATGATGTAAATATCAGCAAGAGAACCAGGAGAGTTAGAAAAGGGGAAATATTTAGGAATGTAAATAAACATTTAATGCATAGAGAACAAGTGTTTAAATCATAAAGTGATTGATAGGTGAGGAAAAAAATATGCTTCAAAGGATTGCTAAATGCCTGGACATTTTAAGACTTCTTCAGAGCAGACACTGTTGAAAATTATTACTTTTATTTTCTTTACTATAGGTACGTGTTTGTATTCACTGGTGATCCAAAAAGAATCTGCTCCTTGGTTTAGAGTTCTCACAATGACTCATGGGCTATTTAATGTATATTAGATGAAGTTACTGATTTCAGACTATTTAACTCTTTAAGGAAAAGTTGATTTGATTTGCTTATTTATAGCATTTAAAAATAATTTTGTTTTCAAAGCATAACTTTGACTTCCCTTTATTTTTTGCTCAGAACTGTACAAATGTGAAGTGTGTCCTTATTTCATGCACTGTGGGACAGCTGGAAAGAGGAAAGAGTGCTGCACTAAAAATCAGGTCCCGGCTCTGGGCACAAACATTCCTGGAGGTAATTAACACAAACATATCTTTCTATAAACATATAAAAATATTTTTTTTATTTGACCAGATACTTAAAAATATTTTTTTTTAATTTAAATTGGAAAAATGTAAATACTTTTAATTACCACTTTCTTTGAAGATAATATCTCACTGGTTCCTGTCCAGGTTGTTTGGATGCTGCTTTTCTTTTTTTTTTTCCTATCACTCCTTCTCAAATATATGTCCTGAATCCTACTTGAAGATTCCAAGATTATTTTAAAGTACCTTTCCTAGTTTTGTTTCTGCTTTCCTGGACTGGCCCAAATGTTCTGCATTTGTAACATCTTTCCTAATGGAAGGTTTATCTTGGAGCCAAACAGTGTATCAAGCACACTATGTCCAGATTAAAAATTCATTGTTATTCATTCTCTGTTAATCTAGGGAAGAGTAGTATGCAGCAAACTCATATGCTACATGACACTCATGTAGTAGCAATCTGTCTTACTCCTAAAAGAAGGGACAGTGTAGATGATGGAAAAAAATAAAACTTCTCTTTGCAAATTCCTGCATTTCCAACTTCTGCTCTAAGGATTATATTCCCATTGCATAAAGGGACCTGTTGGAGCGAGCACAGAGGAGGGCCACCAAGATGACTGGAATAATAAAATCTTCTCCTGTGAGGAAAGGCTGAGAGAGCTGGAGCTGCTCAGCCTGGAGAAGGCTACAGGAAAAGCCTATAGCACCTTCCAGTACCTGAAGGGGTCTTCTGAAAAAGATGGGAACAGATCTTTTAGCAGGGCATGTTGTGATAGGACAAGGGGAAATGGCTTGGAAGAAAAGGATCTATTTAGATTAGATGCAAGAAAGAAGTATTTCACAATGCCCCATCCCTGAAAACATTCAAGGCCAGATTGGACGGGACTCTGAGCAGCCTGGACTAATTGAGGGTGTCCAAGCTTATGGAAGATTACTTTTAAAGTTCCCTTTCAAGCCAAATTATTCTATGATTTTGTCAAGCAGAGGGATTTTACTGTGAGCTGTTACCTCACAGCTGGCCATGTATCTGTATCTACTGTATAGCTGCCATACCTTTAACACTGGGAAAACTTTAACACTGAGAAATTTATAATTCTATTTGCTGTTATTAAGAAATACCTGCATCTCCTATTTTCATCAAACTGATTTATTATCAGTTTCTTTCTCAAGGAATTTAGAATTTCCCAATCTTTCTATCTGGAATGCAATAACTTTCCTGTGTTCCCTATAGCTGTGGGACACGAATTCTTTATATGCAGGGTACCTCTTACCCTAGCAAGAGAGGAATTGAAGATCTTCAGTTTGCAGCTTTAAATTAAGCTCCCCACACCTTTTAAGTTAATTTCTCCCTTCCCTCAAATATGAAAGTAGACCAAGAAAGTCATCCTTACGTGCTTTCCTGGAGAAATGAGAACAGATAGGATAGTATTTCCAGAAATTTGAATGCCAGCTCAGTAGCTAAACACCTTTGCTCCAAATCCATAATAGATGCAAACTTTTGGGAGGTCATTGGTCTCTCTTGGTATACAGGACTATGGCACGGTTACTTGAAAGGATGACTTGAAAGCTTTTTCTATCTCTGTCAGGGTTCCAGATCACATTCTGTATTTCTTCTCCTAAAGCTGTTATAGGACCACTATGACTGAAGGGCACTTGAGTTCTGTCCTCACTATCTGGCCTTGCTTGAATAAAAGAGATTTCTGTCTCTCTCAGTAACAAAGGACATCCTTTGAGATACTAAGTGAACTAATTCCAGATTTGTCAGTGCATTTTCTTTCTATGAACAATCAAACCCAAAAAACTTTTATATCCTTTCTTCAGTTCCATGAACACAAATAAAATGCTTTTAAAAGGAAGAATATTTAGCAAATGTTAGATATATGTCTTTATATTCTAGACTGAATGTACCTCATTTAGGTTTGCTGAGTGAGTCACCTGCTTGTACAAAAAAAAAAAAAA
>VWZN01021647.1:24084-39212 GCA_013396955.1 Regulus satrapa | reverse complement strand
AAAAAAAAAAAAAAAAGGCAAGGTCTGGTTCAAATTTAAGCCCAAAAGCCTGACAGCTTGGATGTCTCTTTGTCCTTTCTAATCTGGGAATTGGGATGGACATCGTCTGGTACAGGCTTTTGCAAACAACAGAGAATGCCAGTATGTAAGCATCTCTTACTATAGTATAAACATATCTATTGAGAAATAGAATGGGGTTTTGTCCCAGTTTTTTTTCTAATTCCATTAAGAGACTGCTGGACAAGCTCACTAGTCCCTGTTAAGTTTGAGTAAGAACTTCACTGCACTGGTTCTCTGTTCCTAACACACAGAGGCAGGCAAGTTTGAGCGCTGTAGTGGGCAAGCAGTAACACAGAGATAAAGCTCCTTTAGCTACCTTCCTTACTGGGAACTAAGCCTGATGTATGCCAGATCTAGTCAAGTCTTTCTTCTCATCATTCTGCTGGTGAAATATAACTAACTCTCTAAGGGCTAAAAAGAAGATCTTGTGGAAAAAATCCTGTGCACAGATCTTTAGATGAAATTTCTAGGCTATTTGCAGCTATTTCATTGGAAATTAGCCTCATTAGGATTTTCTTAAGTGTAGTTTAGTATCTATCAAGAAATATCTGTAAGAGATTAAATAATATTGATGAGAAGCAGTTTCTCTGAATTTTTGGCTGTGACAGAAGATGTGTAAGAACTGAAATAAACTAGCTACAGAAGATACAACATCTCCTATTTTTGGGGACTCTTAGTAAAAACAGAATCTATTCCTCAGGTGTACCCTTAGTCAGCTTGACTTAGGTTCAGAACAAGTATAACTGCATGAAATTCAGTGGCACATTTAATGCAAGAGCAGTGGAACTCATTTAATGTAATTTTAGAAATAAGAAAGTTTGATGCCAAAGCTGGTTGCTAACTCTGTAGATAATGACAAAGGTATCTTCAGAGAATGCATTATCCAGCTGATTTGAAACATCTCTCTGTCTGTTCTGGATGGGGAGAAGGGTCAAAGCCGGGCCTTGGGACATGGATGTGTGCAAACACACCAGGCAATGCCAGAGCTGTAGTCCCTTTAGCTCCTTCTTGCTCCTTGATAAATCCTGCTTGCTTTCCCTGCAGCTCTCTTCACTCAGTGAGCTCCAGGCAGAGATGGAGTATTACACCAGCTTCTGGGCAGGGACAAGGGTGAGCCATGCTGCAGATTCACTGAGTGGAAAGACCTCATGGGAAACACTCCTTCCAGAACCTCTTCTGCTTACTCCACTGGCCTTACACACCCTTGCTATCAAACAAGGCTTTTTATGGACTGTGATTTTACCTTTTCCCTGTAAACACTTCTGTGTCCTTTAAATAGTAACTTGCAAGACTTGTTAAGAATCAGAAAAAACTCCAATCAAAGCAACAGAATTTTTTCCTGAGTAGAAAAGGTAGTTCCCACAGAACATTTGTATCCCTCCATTTATGTCTAATTAACCAGAATAACATGATCCCCATTTCACATGCAAATTTGTAAACAGTAAAAACTGTAAATACTTCCTTCCAGTCATCTCAAAACACTTCCCTTTCTCACAGTCCCTTTTAAAATTAAGAGTTATAAAGCCATCACCATAAAAGACTGTAGAATATAATTAATTTCCTAAAAAGGGCATAATCTCCTCTTAGTCAGTCTGCAAATGCTGTTGACCAAGCTGAAATCTGCAGATTCAAACGGAGGATTAAAATGCAGTCAAAATAATCAGGATGAGATGATTGCAAATCAGGAAGGACTGTTCAAGGGCCAGACTGAATACCACTGTCATGCTTTTGTAAAGAAACTTAGGGTAAAAGAAGAAGAGAAGCATTGCAATCTCTTTTGCACATTCAGTTAATGTAAAAGTTTTCATATGCCAAAGAAATCAGAATAATGGTGACTTACAACATTCCTCAACTGTATAATAATCTAAATGAAGGTATGATGATTTGCAGAAGAAATTGTTTGTGCTCATTAAAGCCAACAACACTGTGTCATGATCTATTTTTTCTTATAGATATGCTAACGCAAACCTGAGAAGGATTTTATTGGGAGTGATTGATTTATGCTAGGATGAAATAATTAATGTTTTTCATCAAAGTTATATGGGTCAACATGTGTATTTTGTTGCCACGAAAGACCTGTCATGTACTGAGTGACTCCTTCCTCCTTCACTTAGTTTAACTGACAACAGCTGACCCTTTTGTCTCTTGACAGTTGTAACCTGTCACCTTAAAACCCAAACTCCCATAACAAATAACAGTTAAATGACGTGCAGTGATTAGACATGTTTGAATAAATAAAGCAGCCCAAATTTCCCCACTGGCCAACAAAGATAGAGACAGACATTGTACAAAGGCCAAGAAGAATCACATACTTTTTTGGATTAACTTCAAAGACTGGCTGTAAATATGAACCCTCTAGTAAAGCTGACTTTTGGATTCAGACTTGCTGATTAGGCAAATAATAGCCTGATTCATTCAAAACAGAAACAACCTTACATGGTTATGTTACGTTGTGTTCTGATGGGGCTCCATTATGTCCCCATTTTTCTAATCATATTTCTGAGTCATCTGAAGGGGATCCCCTAGGGGATCTGGTCCAGTATTCTTCGAATGGATGGGTACTTTTTTATATAAGACTCAGGAGTTTTCTTGTAAAAAATCTGTTTCAAAAATGCATTTCTAAGTGATGAATCTGTATAATCTGTTTTATTTGAGACAACCTTCAGGCTCCAAGCTTTTTGGAACTTATAACATTGTGGGATATGAAACTCAGCACATTCTTTGCTACTATTTCATCCTGTACTGAAAACTTCTCATAATGATACAAATCTCCTTTGGGGAGAGTTGGGGGAGGCAGTAATGTAAAAAAAACACAGAGGGTGTATGAGGTTCCCAAGAAGTTTGATGGTTTTTATATTTTCTTTTAATATTATTCAATATAATTGCATTGTTTCTCTCTTGACTTTTTAACAGTTTCAGAAATGTGAACTTAGCACTCCTTATGAACTTTATTAGTTACAAGGGAGAAAAATCTAGTTTTAATCAGAAAAAGCTGAAAAGCAAGAGAAGCACTACTGCATTTGAGCGCTCTCCTGGTACCCAAAGTCATATTTTGACTTCTCTGTTCAATACTCATTATTTCAATGTTTCTGAATGTGTACTGATCCTGTTTCTTTTTAGATGCCTAAAAATGGAAATACATGCTTGACATATTCACAGTGATGTGTGCTGCAACACTCATATCTTAACTGCCTGACCCCAGACTGGTATCCTAAACCTGAAACTAAATATCTAGAGTCCCTGTTCAGCACATGGAGAAAATGAGATACCTCAGATAAAGTGACTTGCATTAACCATCAGGTTGGTGCATGAGGGCTATATCTTATCAGTAGGATAGATGCCTAAATTAGGATTTAGTGGGATTATGTCCACCCTCTCTGAACACAGAATCCAAAACTATTTAGAAGGTACCTATAGAATTAGTTGAAAGACTTTAAGAGGACTTGGTTTATTTCATATTAATTGCCAGAAGCAAGAGCTGGCAGTCCAATGATTAGAGAATTCAGGACTGGAAGACACAAACTCAATGCAAACTCAGTTTGAGAGGCCTCACACCCCTGCTTTATAAAGTGAGGGTGTTCCCTTCTGCTGAAGCTGCACCAAGGGTATAAAAAGAAATTGAGAGGTCTGGAAAAGTATAGAAAACAAGGAAGACCATTATGTAATATCTTTTTGTTTGGACCATCAACTACAAGTTCTCCCAGTCATGGCATCCACATTTGCCTTCATTGTCTGGAACCTGGAGCTGTCACCAACGTTAGAGTGCTTGTTCTAAGGAGAAATTTTGTTCAGAATCTTCATATTTTATCACTGGTGAACTCAGAGCCTCTTTAGTGTTGTAGAAGCTCTCTAGGTCAGGTAATGCTTTTGTGGTAAGGATTCAGTTCAGCTACACAAAGGCCCTTAGAGGAAGAATGCAGATAGCCAGTGCCCTGGGGCCGCACAGACTGCAGCACAGGTGTGTTAACAGGCTTGGAGCTCACAACAGAGATGAACTGGTGGAGATGATGTGAGACAGGTGAAAGATCCTCTTATATAAGGCCCTTTCTTTGTTCACTTTTCTTCCTCTCATTTTTACTGTGGGAACAATTATTCAATCTGTAAGTGGAATATGACCCCAAGGAACAAAAATTTTTATCCTCGGCATCATCCAGCACCTTTTTCTGTGTCCAGTGGAAGATATCTCCAGTGGAGACAATCTTCCAGTGGAAGATTGCTTAGTATTTTCAAAGAATCATTCTGCAGCCAACCTAAATTCCCTGTGTGAAAGTGGGGAAACAGAAAAATTAGTGAGATGTCTTGTGCCCTCATTTATTGCCATATATAAGCCATATATGAAAATTAAAGTAGATTCTTCTAATTCAGACTGAGAATTAAAAGAAAAAAAATTGATGCACTGCTCTTCAAGGCACACATAATAAGAAAAGGAGGAAGTCATCAACAAAATGTTCAGTTCCATCAAAAACTGTTGTTATTTGAAAAAAACCAAAATAAGTTAAACCCAAAACTTTGGTTGTGGCCAAAAATACTATATTATACTGGATTTGATTATTTATGTGGAATGAGGGCTAGGAAGAAAGAGACATTTGTATGGGGCTGAACTAACTGGAGGTCTTTTGGGTCTGGGCTAGTTTTATTTTCATTCATTTTTATTTAAAATACTTTCAGTGTTAACAAGAGCAGAACATGAGACTCTTCCTAGATGTGCTACAGTATAGGTAATGTTAGGTGTATGAAGAAATAAACATCTTAGATTGATAACCATTATAATCTGTATATTGAAGTCTTCTGGAATCAGAACAAAATAGCTGCCTCTATTATGACTTAAAATAGGCTGTTAAAATGAATGTAAAAAATACAGTATGTGAAGTAAGAATATAATGATAAAGAGAAGGATGAATTAATTTTTATTATTACCTTGGGTCACAGCTATATTTGGGTGGACATATCCTCTTGCTACAAATGACTATGTGTACAGAGTCACATGCACATTTTAAAAGAAATTATTAAGAAGAAGTAGTTGTATGAGCTCTACTCTCAATATTTACCTAAGCTACTCTATTGGCAGCAGTTCAGGTTTTGGGAGGTATTGGTCAAAGGAAGCAAGCTAATGAATTCCCAAAGCACTTAAAAGGTATTTCTTAACCTCCTGTCTTTAAAGTCTGACAGACTCCAGCAGACACGAGGGGAAACAAATTTAAATCAAGCAGTGCCTGTTGTAAAAGCACTGAAATTCATATGCAAAAGACACAAGTTCTTGGGGTGAAAATACCACCACAGATGCAGCTTGCTATAGGGGAAGTATGTGCATTTCAGCTAGGGAGACTTCATTGGGCTATAGCTAAGCAGAAAATAAGGATTTCCAAGAGCCTGCACTACTCTCCATACAGGCGATGGAGCAGAGTCATTCTGGGGATCTCCAGTAGCTGAACTCTTCAAACCTGCAGAACATCAATGATCTGCCAGTCTTTAAGCTGCTAAAGATTTTGTTCCTCCTACCCTCAGTGTAGCTCCCTGAGATCCAGACTTGCCCATGCATTTCGGTGTGCACTATGATCAGGATGCCCACATACCTTAGAGATGTTTGGGGGGGGTCAGCAGGTCTGTGCTTGAGCTTCCTGCAGAAAGTACCAGCATTCCACTGGAGCCTGGAGAACTGTCCTTCAGTTTAGGAAAGATTCTCCATCACTTCTTACGTTATTTCGGTCTCACTTTTACATAGGAAAACACTGCGCTGAATATTTATTTGGAACACTTTCCTTAATTTCTGGCTGCTTTTTTGTCTTGCAACTTTTAAAGAAAACAAAGGCTTCAATTCAAAAATCTATTTTTTAAACAAAAGCATGTAGAGAGAGAGAAGCTTTAATAAATACATCATAAGGATCTCTCACCAGGCAACACGGGATGGCCATGTTTTGCCTGCTTCCCAGAATATTGCAAACTGCTATCCCAGCAAGGAGCACAAGATCACATTCTGCTTGTTCTAACTCAAGTGGAACCACAAAAAGCCAGTGTAGTCAGGGCTCGACTCTCTACTGTTGGTCATTAAGCACTGACACAAATACCAGATTCTTGCTTCTCCTTCCTCTGAGCCATGACTAAGTCCTCAGCTTGAATTTCAAACCACAAGTCCTGCAGCTTCCAGTAAATACTGAATATTTGAACATACACTGTTTTAAAAATTATATGGTAAAGAAATGCTGTTTCTTACAATTGGCTTGAGAATTATAAAAAAGGCTGTAGGAAAGACAGCTGCTTGTATCTCAAAGGTGTTAGTACAAGTAAGAATCCTGCTTGCAACCAGTGTTGATTCCAGTCATTGTTTTCAAGTCCTTTGCCACAAGCACATAATTCTGTAAACGCAGGAAAATACTCTCTAGTCTTGTATGGTCTCCTTCCTGTATTCCAGCATTTCCAGGAGCCTAATCAAGGATTGAGGTCAGTTGATAGCTGTGGTCACAACCCAAGATTATTAACCCAAGTCAAGCATTAATCCACAGGAAGTACCCTCCTCTGATGTTCTTGTTGCTGATATAAGCTGAAAATTAAATAAGCCATGTATAGTAGGTGAAAGGCTTTATTTTTCCATCAGTGCTGTCTTTCCTTTATAGGAGGTTTCAAGAAAGTTAATGCCTTTACTGTGCCTTGGCCAATCCGACTGAATGTCTAATGCGTACTTCTTCAAGAATGTAACGTACCCTGCTCTCTCCATTACAGATTACATTTATAAATCATATGATCATATCCAGAATCCTGCTTAATATGAATTTCTTAGGATTGAAAATATTAGGCTTATTCAGCCTTTTTTTTTCTGAATGCACAGCCACAGAAACATGCTGAGATTTTGTGTGAGGAGGAATCTAGTGCTGAAGAATAAAATATGAAGAATATATCGAGTCTAGAAATGGAAAATAATTAATGCAATAAGGAAAATTATTTCTCTGAATATTACCTCATAGATGATCAGTACCATGGAAGTGTATAAAACCACTTATTTACCAAGTCTAATTTTTCGTTTCAGATGCTATTGGTAGAAATAAATAGATAATGATAGTTCCCTTTCATTTGATGCTATGTTAAGTGGCTTATTTGACTATCCCTGTGTAGTTTTTTGAAACAGATTTTTCAGTATTGCTCTTTCCTAGTATAAGTCTCAAGGAGAGGTTGAATTTTCTGATAATAACCATTCAGCTGCTCTCAATATTTTAAAAGAACAAAATTATGGCATAGCCAAGTGAGTTCCAGAAGGCAATAAATGTGCTGGCTTTTTATTACCCTCACATATTTGCAGAGAAAATTTGTTTTTTCAAAGGAAGCTGAATGGACAAGGCAAATGCCAAAAGATTGGGAGTTCAGTCCTGGGCTCCCTGAGACCAGTGAGTCGTGGACATACTGGAGCGAGTCCAGCTACAAGCCACAGTGATGATTAAGGACTTGGAGCATTCAATATATCAGGAGAGGCTGAGAAAAATGGGAATGTTCAGTCTGGAGAAGAGAAAGCTCCACGTGCATAAACAACTGATTGCAGGGAGTAAAGAACACACCACAGGCTCTTCTCAATATCAGAGAACAGGGAAGAAGCGCAAATTCAAGCACAGGAAATTCCATTTTAACATTAAAAAACACCTCTTTTTTACTTGGAGGGTAGTAAAAAAATTGAATACATTGCTTCTTGTGATTGTGGAGTTTCCTTTCTTGGAGATATTTAAACCCTAACTGGGCATGGTCCTGAGCATATTGCTGTACTTGATTCTTCTGTGCCTGTGCTTGGAGCAAATAAACTCCAAAGACACTCTCCAACCTGAACAGTCCTGTGAAAACTTCTATTTGGGCCATGGTCATTCAAATGCATCCAAGCTGTCTCCCAGGCTTATATTGTGCTTATTTCAGGTCATTTTCACAAACAAACCTTTCTCCATCAGTGAAGGAAAGAAATAGTAGCCCAAATTATCAAGGGGTCTTCTTACCTCAGTCTTTGCTCAACAAAACAGCTGAAAGAAGAAAAGCAGTTCTCTGAGGGGGTTTATGCCTTTGAGGCAACAGGAAACTACAAGGAAAAACTCAGGAAAAGATGTTGAACAATCGCACAGGAACCAAACCTTGTCATTAAGATGTCCTAAATGTGTGAGAAATAGAAGGAAAGAGATGGTCTTGCAGAAGGGGATTTAGGAAGTGATAGTGATGTTCCAAATATGCTGGACCTCCAAAGAAGCTGGTGACAAAAGGAAAGACTGCTTTACTTACAAGGCTCTCTCTGTAAATCATCAGCCAAATATTGTGTTGAAATCTGATAATCCTATTTCATAAAGGATTAAGACAGGTAGCAAATAGGTTGATAAAAAAAAATAATAATAACAGTAGTGACAGTAGGAAGAAGAAGAAGAAGAAGAAGAAGAAGAAGAAGAAGAAGAAGAAGATAATAATAATAATAATAATAATAATATTAATAANATAATAATAATAATAATAATAATAATAATAATAAAGGCTATAACAGTCATTACCCCTAGCCCTTTAGATTCCATTGACCATATTAGTGCTTAACAATCTAATGCTTCTCAGAGAATATTGAAACACTTTCAAAGGAGATCCATATCACTACCCCAGATTTACATGAGAGGGGGGATATACAAGATGAGTTGCATATAGTGTCATCCAGAAAGTCAATTGCATGTTTTGTCTGCACATCTTTGGATTTGTTGAAATGCTTAATGAAAGCTATATAAATATTTTACTAGGTGGCCAGTTAAACAATGGCTACTGTACATTCCTCTCACATAAACACAGCTTAATAAACCAGCAAGGTGAGTAGGATTTTAGAGCTCTACTGCAATAGAAAATCAATCCCATTCTAAGTGTAGGTTGGTCTAGATGACTGCCTTGGCAGAGGAGTTGGACTAGTTGATTTCCAGAGGGCCCTTCCAACTCACACTATTCTGTGATTCTGTGTAAGTGGAGTCCAAAGATGGTGTTTCCTTCTGTTATTTGATGGGAAGGCACAGCCATTTCTTTGGTTTTATGAGGAACTTCTACCAACCTGGTCTCAACATAGGCCTCTAAATGTTCTCAATATACCCACATTGGTTATTGAGCTTGGTCAGCAGAGGTGCAGGTTTAAAACATAGACACCCCATAAACTTCGCACATACAAATTTAATTTTGATTATTTAACTCACCTATTTCAGAGAGAAACATGAGAAACAACTGTACGTATCTTCCTGCATATCTAAACCTTCTTCCCCATAATGAACATGTGGCCTTTGTATTGAAGCTTTATGCTGTATTTATCCCATGGACACATACAAGTCTCAATATTCCTGCACTCTTCACCAAAACAAACCATCTTTGACTTACACAATCAGTGTTCTGGGGTGGTTTTTTTTTGGTTTTTTGTTTTTTTGGGTTTTTTTTTTTTTGTTTGTTTTGGTTTTTTTTTGACTGTTTGTCTTCCATAATGTTTTAACTATAAACATGGGGTTTAATAATTTTTCTTTTTTCTGTCATTTCAGAGAAAGAATTCTCTCTATAGTCTTTCTTCCAATGTTTCCTTTGAAGTTAAGAGCATGCCATATAAAGTGCAACCAGCCAAGCTCCCCGAGGGAAGCATAGCAGTAAGTAACTGAAAGTTATATCTTTGTGTGAAGCACATGTATTTGGTCACTCAGATCACAGCTGTGAAAGTTCTTATAGATGAAAATATTGAGATTGGTCTTTCCTGTGTTTCTAGTGTAAATTCCTGAAGTAATACCTAAAGGAAATAACTTCATTGATTTCTGTGGAAGTTGGTGATACACGATTCTAATTATATTTTAAAACAATTTCTTGCTGAACTAATGTGCAGCCTGCTTTATTGCAGTTAGGATGGATTTTTCACCCAAAAGAAAACAGAACTGTGAAAGCAAGTATCTGGTTACATTGTTTGGGGCAAAAAAAAATCTGGAGGAAATTTTTATGCAAAATCCAGAATCATGTTTCTGTCAGGTTTAGAGAGCTCACTCTTCTCACAGTCAGCAGTTCTCTCATACAAGCTTGTGTATATAGCAGTGACTTCTCTCTTACTTGTATTAAGCTTCTTTGATACCCTGATTTTCAGGAGGGTTTGTATGCCTTTCTAGGATTTCCACCTCACAGCACATCAAGTGCAAGATACAAATTTACTTGGTAATACTTACAGAAGTGATAGATGCTAAAGAACTTGCCTTATTTGCAGACCGAGATTTGTATGTGAGTACTATATGAAAAATTAATTTTGGAGGCATAAGTTTGATTTAATTGTTTGCTGATGCCAAAGGATTGGATCTGGGGACTACTTTGAAGTAATTTGCTTCTTACAGTGTCTAATGCCATGGCTAGAATTCACTATATTTTGTCGTTACTGATAGAAATAAGAAAAAATATGAGCATAAAAATTGATTCTAGTATAAGACTAATCGGAAATTTTTAAGGCTCAATGTTCTCATTTTTATGAAGATTCATCAGTTACATTCCTTCTTTTAAAATGTAAGCTCAGTTCGAACTTTGCCAACTTGAATTGTGGTGGAAAGACATCATATCAGTCTGTTGATATGTAGTAGTAGGGACAGAATACTTCCTTACTTAGAAAACCAACAGAATAATACACTTTGTAGCTTACTTTTGAAGTATATTTTAGAGGATACAGGCTATAAAGTTTTGTTTTGTACATGCACAGATTGAATGGTTGATTGATACTTTGCTCTGTGATGACACAATGTAAAATCTTGGTTCTGTGTGCACAGTGACTCCAACCTCCATCATCAGTAGAACCATGATTTCACTAGAGAGGGTTGGTGCTTAATGCAGTATTCATCCAGAAAGGTTCAAAGGCACCAAGCTGACAGATGTACTCGGGCTCTTTTTATTTTCTTGCAGCATGTGTTCCATACCAGTAACACATGTGCAGAATTCTGTTGATAGCGGGGCCTTCATCTGGACTGGAGTGCTTTACCCCAGGTGATAGCCTGCTGTTCCCAACAAGTGTCAGATGATCTACCAAGTGATCAGATAAGCATTTCATTCTCTTACTCCAGCCAGTTTAATGCTTGTTATTTGCAGCAGATGATTTACAGCAAAATGCCTGTAATGGCAACTGTAAAATGTTGAAAAATGATAACGCTTTTATGTCGTTTCATATCTGGACATGGCAGTGGATGCTTGCCAGCTCTACAGCTTGATGTGTTATATGCATCAGTTCTTTGATGTTCCACTTGCAAAAAGAAATATTTCCTTGAAGTTGGGAAAAGCTTAATATTTTTGCTCCTTCTGAAAAAGATCACTAGTTGTGTTTTAAAAGCTTCCAAAGATTTATTTCAAGGTTTATGGTTTTCCTTCAGACAATGGAATTGTGAAAGTGGAAGAAAGATTTAAATATTTTTAAAATCAATTTTTCAAAAGCATATATCTAATAATCATCTAGCACTTTAAAGATTATATAAAGAAGATAATATATTTTAAAGAATAGAGCATGTGTCCTTAATTTAATTCATATAGTGCTGGATTCCAATTATGCAGGCTGATATTTACTTTTAGTTTTAATGGCATGAATAATTCTATACACATCAGCAACCTACAGAGTCATGTAGCTCTGAGGACTTTATCATCATGGAATATAGGTCTTGGACACATGTATCTTGAAGACAGGGTCATGATACAAAGGTGCATGAAACATTAGGTAAATGTAAGGAAATCTGGATCTTTTATAGTAAAACATTAGGATGAAAATACATCAAACAGAAAATTAGCATGGAGCTTAAACCAGAATCTACTGACATCTATAATAGTATTTCCATTAATTTTGATAGTCTTAGAATTGCAGCCATATATGATCCTTGCTAATGGCTATTTTGTTCAGGAGAAAATTTGCTTTTTTTGCTACAAGTATTATTGTGGTAAATAAATACTGCCTTACTTGGTAAATTTCATGTGCAGCATGAAAGTCCTTTTTACTGCAAAAAGTACAAAGTTAAAATAAGCAGAAAATTTCTCTATTTGAATTTATGATTCTTGAGCCAGTTTGGAAGTTTAATAAAATATAATTGCTTTTCTTAAACATTTGATTGGATTTTCACAGTGCATGCCTTTAAACTGTTTGACCAGTGTCCTACAGTTTTGGTTCTGAAACCAAAACACTGGTTTCAGACTAAGGCCTATAACTTTTTTCGTTATTATGTGGTGATAGTACTTCAAACAAGCTTATATTCTTCATCAAATATATTTGCATAAATATTTGTAATGTGTAAACGTAAGTGTGACTTCAAGCTTGAGGGAGCTTTTATGTTCTATTTTGAGCATTTTTTGAGAACATCTAAGGACATCGTGCTGTAATGGCAGAATGGGGACATATAGGAGTACAAAAGAATTCCTGGTTTTCAACCTGTGTGAAGAAGATTTCTGAAGACTAAAGGAAGGTCATCATGATCAGCCAAAACAGCTGCACTAAAATAATAATTTAGCTCCTGTTTCTTAAAGCAGCAGAATAAATTATGGAGAAGCTATTTTAAAGTGTGTCATTTGAAGAACCAGGGAGAAAAAAAAAATTTTTTTTGTGAGAATCCCACTAGCATGCATGGAATTCTGACCACAAGATGCTGGAAGTTTGCACCAGTCAAACCTAACTCCCATCTATACACAAGGAAGTGCCAGCAGATTACTCCATGGGCTTCTCTCTGCTTTGTGCTCCATTCCAGAGGAATCAAATACTATTTTGAAGAGACACTAACAACAAAATCAGAAGCAAAATCCAAACTAGACAAAATACAGTGGCAAAACCCCAAATAATTATTTTATCTACTTACAGTGAGCTTAGCTATGGCATCTTTTTAAAAAGGCACATTTTAAAAGCCTCCCCAGAAGAACACTTTCATAAGCAACAAGTTACTTTCATGGAACCACAAGAGGGGTTACAAAGTTAAGACTGTCTGACAGCATCCGTGCTAAGACCAGCATGGATTTTATTTCCAATGGCAAACAAAGGCTCTGTCCATAACTCCAGGCTTGACTTCGCCCTCATCTCAATGCCTGAGGCATGTGGCATTCTTTGGCACCCCATGGATACAAAAGGTGTGAGATGTTCAGCAGTATCAGAAGCCAGATGGCTCCTTTCAAGTCTGTGAGATGTTTTTCACCCACCTGACAGAAAAGCAAGCATTGTTTTCAGTGTTCAGCATAAAGTCTTGTCCTGAGCAGGGGAAAGCCAACACACATCTGAAGTACAGTGTCAACATGAAACACTTGTGTAAAAATTCCACTTCATATTGGCCACCTTAGATGGAAGCATTCCCTGGCTCTGATCCTGCAGTACTAAACCTACCACATGGAGAAGAACAGAAATCCAAGCTGAAAATACAAACTTGTTTTAAATCAAAATCATATGGAAAACTGTTGTGGACAGCATGGGGTGAAGAAGCAACAGTCTTCTGTAAAAATGGTGAAACAAGGCAGACAAAACTGAAGGAATGTTTTGTTTTTGTCTTCCCCTCCAGCTTCTGCCTCAACTCTGTGGGTGTTCAGGACTTGCAGTGTCAAACTGTTCACGAGGAATTGCATTAATAGCCTTGCAAGTCTTTGTGTAGAGTATACTGGGTGGCAGCCCAGGGGCATTATATCCTACTGGTAAAGCACACAGGCAGGAGTGAGACTGATGCCTACATATAATCCCCTGCTCAGGAAATAAATCTCAAGTACTTACCACAGCCACCCCCTTGCTTTTAAAACCTCAGACAAAGAAGGATTCATGGGGAAAAGGTGTGAGTGCAACAGGATGGTTTCAAGAGTTTAGCAGGCAGATATTTCATTAGCACTGGCTGTCCTCAGGTTAGAAGAAGAAACATGCCAGCTTTGCAGCAGTGTTCTGCTTGATACAGGATAGACCTAATTTCTGCTGTCTGTTTTGCTCATTGCTGATAATCTAAGGATTATTAACATGATACTGTCCTCTTCTATAAGATTACAGTTTCTTGTTTATGCTTCAACATTTGCCAAGCTGCAGCTGAGCTACTGAAATTAAACCACAAGTTGAACCTGACTGTCTGTAAAGGCAGAATGACAGAAGGAGGAAGGGAGAAATTATTCTGAACATAGGAAGCCCAAGCAAGGCTGAGTGCTGCTGCACCACTCATAATTGTTTAGCATCCTTAGGAAGATCCTCATGTCCTTGTCTGGATCCATGCTGATAGGTGTTCTGTATACACCAGAAGAAGAGCTAGCTTGTTTTATTGTTTTCATAGCCTAAGAATAAAGAAAACACAGCACACAAATACAGCAGACATCTAAAAGTGGCACATAAAAAAAGGCATGGAAAGGCAACGTCTACTTGTAGTTACATGTATTACTGTCAGCTTTATCCAAAACATAATGAAATCTACCATCCCTAAATACATAGTATGTTTCCACTGATTTCAGAAAGATCTCAAATGTGCTTTGAAGTCTGAATTGATCCTGCTTAATTTTGAACAGTGAAGTGGCACACATTAGGGGTCTAGTTGTTGCTCTGCTCCTGTGCAGTTGTATGCTGCCCTAGGAGCTATTCAGACCTAAACACCACGTGGCAGCTTTCTTCATCCCTGTCTCAGACCACCTGTGGTGCTGAAGTAGTTACCTTAGTTTGGGTTAAAATGGACTTGGTGCCCAGGGTCAGTCAAACACTATCTGAAGAAATCTTTAAACCAAAATTTCTTCCCACTCCAAGAAGTACTTGAAGTACCACTCAGATAATTTCCATATTCAGGATGTACAATTTCAGTAGATTGTTGTCATGGCTTAGGAATGGTACTCCCCAGTCTAGTTCTCCACTGGGATTCTCCAGCCATGCACTGCTTGCTCCCTTCCCTGCTTTCCCCTCCTCTCACCCTGCAACAGGATGGAAATAAGAATGAAGGTACAAAATTTAAAGATCATGAGTTGAAATAAAAACAATTTTACAGGAAACAGCAATAAGATAAGAACATTAACAGTAACAGCAACAATGCTAATGACAGAGGGTACAGGAAAGGAAAGATGGACAGGGAAGCTCCCTATTGACTATTGACAATGCCCAACAGCTCCCTCTGCCA
>VWZN01021647.1:0-21748 GCA_013396955.1 Regulus satrapa | reverse complement strand
TCAAGAACATTTTATCCTTACTAAATGAGCTCTGCTCTAGCTGAATATAATGATGCAGAAAGCCTATGAAATTTTGCAGTGGTTAAGAAGCAACCCAAAGAGGAGTCTGGCAAAGGGAATGGCATTCCTGCAATGGCATGGCTGATCACATGATCAGACCATCAGGATATCTGTTGGGGCATAAGGATGACATTTCATGAGTTGTTTTATTAATGCTGTTTGCTTTAAAATTATTTTTTTTTCTTGCTCTAATTTGCTCTCATATTTACTCTTTGTAGGTATTATCTTTATGAAATATTTTAGACTTATGACTATTTAGAGCTGCTCCAAAGATGTATATTAGCTGTATCTGTTAGATCAAGAATGGTATGGCCAGCACTGCAAATACTTTATCTTCAGAGCCAATGTTAAAGTGCAAACACCAGGACTGGACAGTGTCTTGGAATTTTCTCTGTAACCCTCAGTATAAGCTTTGGTAGAAAGCAAGTGGTTTCCTATATAGAAAGTTTGTCCCTACTTTTTTTTTTTTTTTCTTTCCCAGTGAGGGATACTATAAAAAATACATGCATCTTAGAGCTCACCCGACTGCCATCTCTGTAAGCTCTGTGTCAGAGTTCTGCATAGATCAAGTGAAAAGGACTGTTCAGAAGTGTCTTCCAGTTAAGCCTGACAGTAGCTGGAAGACAGATCTATTGGTGCATTCAGAATGAAAAGTCTATGAAAGAATGCTGATCGCAAGAAAAAGTGAGAGAGGAAAGGACTGGATGTTGCAGAAAGGATTAAATGATTAAATTTGCCATCTTCAAAGAGAGAAGTGAGAGGCACAGGAGTGGAAAGAGTTTTGAACTGATCCAGAGAGTTGTGTCCCTTCTCAAAACTTAAGCTGCTGTACCTTCAATGAGCAAATTAGAAATTAGTATTTTGTTAAATTTCTAGTGCATCAATAACTAAGGTAATTGAGGATAAAAAAAAAAATCATAGAAATAAAATTTACGAGTGCAGCTTAGGGACTGGACAATAGCCAAGAAACTTATTAAAAAGAGTAGAGTTCCTGGCTGTACCTTAAGTACAGAAGAGGAATATCATTTGAGAGTTTGTGTCATCAGTTTCTTTTCAAACAGATTTCATCGTGTCATAAAGCAAATAACTTCCATCTCTCACCTACTTATCCTGTTTAAGGGAGACTAGGAGTAGACGAGAGAGGTCCAAGAGAAAACCCCCAGAGAGACATCACTTCCTAGGCTAAAATGAAAAGTTTGAGAAAATAAACTAGGACTGAAGGGATATTAATTGTGTCAGAAGAGCTAAGGAAAGCCCAAACTCATTCCTTCCCACTTGGGACTATCAGGGACAGAGCAAATGTTCAGTGAGGCTGATGAGGAGCCTTGCAAGCAGAGCCTGAGAGAATATAATGCATTTTGTACAAGGTATGGAAAGGAGAGTAAGGGGCAGAGTGTGGATGTCCCCAGAAGGAGAAATACAAAAGGGTTGTTACTACTCTTTGTCCACATGAAGGTCAATTAAAACCTCTGATAAGTGATGTTAGTATCTGCTGCTTTGTAGTGCCTCAGACAATGAGAAAGTGCATTTCATGCTTTTTTCCCGTTTAGGTAATAGTCTGTACGCTTGGCTTCTTTTAGAGAAGATAACATCATACTGTGTGTTAGGCTTTATCACAAGGACAATACATACTGCTTGAGTTTCATTTTTGGACTGCTTAGCTGAAATGCAAATCATTGGAAAAAAATGTATACTGGTATGTCAGCAGAAATTAAACTAAAAATGTAGCTGGTATCTACTGTGGTTTGAGTTAAGAGTTTGGGCCAAAGTCAACCATTGTTTGAGAGTAATTCAGTGCAGTTCAGTGTACTGGCCTAAACTGTATCAACATGTGAGCAGAACTTTGCTCTTTGAATGTTCATGAAGCATCTGCACAAAAGGGCATTTTTTGCCACTCTGTTTGATGGGAAAACTACTTGTATGTCTGATATGACAAGACTTTTATGTATGTGTGAATTCCCTTTCTAGTATTTATCATGAACAAGTGGAAAGGAAATGACAATAAATTAAGACAACATGGAAATATTTTGGTCAATGTGTATTTCTAACCTGCAAAATGCTGTTGAAGTCAGTGCTTCTAATCTCTGTATTCTACTGTCAGACTTGGTTCAGTTGCTTCATTTTTGTTCATTAAATTTATTCCTTTCATTTCAGATCAGAACATCTGTCATTTGGTCCACCCCAAATGTCTCCTTTGAGATCCCTTTATGGGTTATAATATTAGCCATACTTCTTGGACTACTGGTACTAGCTCTGCTGACCCTAGCCTTATGGAAGGTATGTTCCATTATTTCTGTTATTATATATGTTATTATATTCTGTTCCATTATTTACTGTTGCCTTAAAAAACCCTGAAAATACTGAAAGATTCTAACAGATAAGAAGAGAGGCTAGAATTTTGTGATCTCTAACAGTTTTAGCAAAAGAAACAATACACATGTCTTTTTTGTTTTGGCATTTCTGACTTCCTAGTGTCATTGACCTTTATGCAGGGAACTTGTTTTCAAAGTCCTCCTTTATTATTGAAGCCTGGTTACAAATGGGCATACAGAGTTTGGCTCTGTTTCCCAAGACCTATGATCCTCTATTTCAGGATGTTTAGGTTCAAAAAGAAGTTACTCTAACTTTGTTTTCTCTGAATAATTCAGGAATTTCCAGTTTTTATCAGCATGGAACATCACTCCCAGTTCTGTGAATTAATTTTTACACGATTTCCTTTTATATTAATATATCACATATTTTGTTTTTCTAAGTTTTCTATTTTTGTGTTGGTTGTTGCACTCCCTTCATAAGTTTTAAGACAAATTACTGGAAACTGCTACATTACAGGGAGCCAGTATAGCTTTTGTCCATCCTCTTAGTTCACACTAAAAATAAGACTGAAATAATTCCTTTATGTTAGACTATGGTTCATCCATCTTTAGCTGCCTAAAGGTTATAGTTAGGTGTACAGCCTATGCTAAGTTCCCAACTTCACCTGGTCAGGTGGCAGCAGCAAAAAGCTATGTCTAAACACGCAAAAAGGAGAGAAATTACCTTTTGGTAGAACCTTCCTTTAACCACTTGTGAACGTTAAACCTTTCAACTAAAAGAGGAATTTGTAGGCAGTTAAGGTAAGGTGGGAGGAATCTCATCTTTAGCGATCTTTAGACTAGGTCACAACACTGTCCTGTGGACATTTCCCAATATATATTACACTTCTCTTATTATTACTGCTTGTCAGTCTAAATCTCTTTTCTGAATGACCTCATTGCTGAGCTGAGAGGAGCAAATTTCTCATGAGGATCAGTCCATACCAGCATTCAGGCCAACTTTACATCTCCTGCAAGGACATCTTTTGTATCATTTAGATTTTTAAAGCTGTGTTTTGGAACTCAATGCCTTGTATCTAAAACTTTCATAGGGAATGATTTGGATATAAACAAAATGTCTTCACAGTCTCTCAGCCCGCCACACATTGTGCCCAATATTTCAGGTTGCCCGAGTGAAGAATCATACTGCAGCTGAGTCTTCCTGCGGTTGTCTCACCATGACATCTTTGTTTCTGTTGTTTTCTGCAGTGTGGCTTCTTTGACAGAGCTAGACCTCCTCAAGATGACATGGCTGACAGGCAACAGCTGACAAATAACAAGACTACTGACGCATAAAGGAAGCGAGTGACAGTTCAAGTCAGAATCCTGCCTGAGAGACTAGAAACACAATGAGGATTAAATGAAAAATTCCTTCCAACCAGTCTTCCTTCGTACCTGCGAGAGACATGGTGTTAATCTGATCTATGCAATGTTCTGAGAACATGCCACATGATGGCCGTCCTTGCCAAAGAAAGCAACTTCTCACTGCCTTGTAAACATATTTGCCAGAATGTTTATTCCATATTCCAGTCAGTCTACGTTTCAGCAGATGCTTCTGAGCACATGTGGTATCCTGAGATACTTCCAGAACAAGCCCAAATCTCTCAAGGAGAGAATGCCTTCATTGCTGTATTGTCTAGAAGATGAAGCAGGACAAACTTCTGAATGCTACTGTATCATGCAGAGTACCTTTGAAGCCTCCCTAAGAACTTCTATGAATTTATGGCTCAGGGAGACAGGCAATATATCAGTACTGTGAAAGTACTTCTGAAACACAAAGGTAGTCTATAAATAACTTTATAGATGGGGCACAATTATTTATTTTTCCACCTTTTTGGAATAGGTATCTGATATAATCAACATAGATTTTGAGAGAAGAAAGGAAAAAAAATAATAGAAATCACGTACTTACTTTGCATGTAAATAGAAGAGTAAATGCATTGTACACCCAGAACACAAATTCCTTGGCTACGAGGTGTTTTTCAAAGCAGAAGATTTATGGAACACTTTACAAGATGAGACATATGATACGCAAGAACACACTGTATCTCTTTCAGCCCTGAGCTGGCAGTATCACACCCAGATAAATAAATCCATGCACAGTGTAGAGCAGGGATGAGTTTCCCTGTTCTTGCTTTGCTGATGGCTGGCAGCTGTGCACTGACACAGGATACAGTCATTTCTGAAACACTGTTTTAAATTATCACAGCCACACTGGTGATATTGAAAAGGCTTGGGGGGGTTTGGGGCTGGGGCAAATTTTCTTGGCCTTTGCCCTGTTACTTTGTTGAAATCACCTCTTAAAATGGAACAGCAATCCCATAATTGTTCACCTAAAGAAATCTTTGCCATTTTCATTTTTCATTCTACAAGCTGGCAGCATCTTAAAATGCTTTTGGCAAAGTTTAGGGCTTAATAAAACTATTTTTTAAGTAAAGTCTTGCAGGAAAGGGTGACAGGATTTGTATTTATGCAGAAAAATAGGATGCCAGGCGACCAAGCATGAACAAAAAGGAAGAGATTTTGAGGTAAAGAGTAAAAATATATACTTAGCTGGGGTTTTTTTCTGGGTTTAGGATTCCAAAGAAGGGATGTTTCATTCTTTCCCTTCTATCAGCAAATGGTCTATATCTCAGCAGGGCCTCTAAACCCTGATCTGTGCAAATTTTTATGTGAAAGCTTGAGACTTTCAGTGCTGCCTGTGAGTGTGAAATTAGCAATATTGTGCAAACTTCAGGAGGGATTGTTCATTTTATGAAACATACGCACCACTTGCCTTCTCCTGAGTTCCTTTTCTTTCCAATCCATCTCAGCTTCTCAACTGGTAAATGGCCCCATCCATTCTGCCACTTTTTGGCTCCTTTTAAACAACTGCCTTTCTGCTTCCTAATTCTTCAAGATAGGAATAATCATGAGACATGATTCATCATGTCAGTTCTGCCAGTCTGACACAAAATTTTGCAGTTTTATAATTTCTTGTATGCAGACTGACCTGGGAAATCCAAGCAGACTCTGTGTTACATCTTCATATATAAAATTTTCAAGACCTTTATGGAGTCTTCAGCTTATCAGATGCACAAGACTTAGGGAGAGAAGGAGACATGTGCCTCTGAACTTGGAAGTGAAGCAACTGTGTGCTTCACACAGGCAAGTAACTCTGTTTCCTAGCGATGGGGAGACCAGACAACTGCCCAGTCCCCCACAAAACCATTAACAGACTCCTCCCCCTAGAGGATTTTGGGCTGATCCCTTGTAGATTAGAGGCATCAGCTAATAAATACCACCACAAAGCAAGCCTGTCCCATATTTGCACACTTCTGTATCCCATATGTTCCAGGCAAAATCATCCTTCCATGAAGAAAAAAAGTGAGCTTCCAGCTTTTGTAAATATTTAATTGTTGTGTGTAGCAGCTTCAGAAATAATATCAGCAGCTCATTGTAATCATGTCATCTGCACAACTCTGATGAAATAGCACCATAAGGAGATACTGAACATAGGACTTCTGTATGTGCAATACTTTATATTACTTATATACCTGAAGCATGTTTACACTGGCATTTGTGGTTGTTTTTTAAACTTTTGAATATACTGATAACAATTAAAATAAAGGAAAAAAAGGAATGGGGGGGGGAGGGAGGGAAGGAAAACAAACACAGTGCTGTTCAGTATTTCTTGAAATGTGTTTTCAGTCCTACATTGTTCTGAGGATGGGACTAGGTGACCTAATAAGTTCTTTGCAGTTGTAACTTCTACAGTTCACTTTTGAGCAATTACTCTCCATTTTAATGATGGGCAAAACATGCTCAGATACTAAATTTAAACAAAAAAAGAACTTCACTGGCTCTTGGGCCTGGCTGGAATCCATTGGCTGCAGCTGTGTAATGTCACTGGAAACCAAATTAGAGGCACATGATCTGACAAACAGTTACTTTGAGCAATACTTTGTTTTATATTTCTACATCCTTGTAGATTAAACTTCCCCCATGGAAATGTCTGGAGTTGTGTGTTGTCAAGGACTGTAGTCTATTCCCAGCATTTGTGGATAGTTTTGGCTGCAAATTGCAAACAGCTTTGTGAAGATTTCTGGGTTTCAGTGCTTGCCAAGAGTGTTTATTCCCTGGGGAGATTGCATCCTGGATGTGGACACTAGCAGGCAGTTGACATAATCTTTCCCCCCAGTATATTAGTACTGTGCTACATGATAACCTCTGCCACATCCCTACATGACTGAACTTTTGTTGCAGTGATGTCAGCTTTTAATGAGTTACTAAATGCAGCTTTCTGTAAAAATAATTCAGCCTTATCCTTCCCAATGTATGTGGTGAGCTGCTAACTGCAGAGAACATGGGAGGGGTCCAGAGAGCAGGAAAAACAGAAGATTACTTAGAAAATTAGTCTATTAACACTCTTTATTGTTATGACCACCACAGCAGACAAGTAAATAGAGAGACATTCATCTTTTATTTCACATGCTTCTTGCTGAATTTGGGAAAGGCTGTCCAGTTATCCATGCAGCAGACTGTATCATATTTTCTGTTTCATGAAAAATTCAGCATTTGCATAACAGGGATCAGTATATTTGAATATGTTTTCCCTTACTGATTTATTCTTTAAAGATATTTAGCAAATGCAATTTTAATTTTACCACAGGTTAATTTTTTTCTTGTCACCATTCTGTAACTCATTTTGAGTTTTTCCTGTTTCTCACAGTTTTTACAGGTTTCCCACATTAGACAGCTCTTGAAAACAACACTCACTGATTTTCTCTGTGTTTTAGCTGTGAACCTTCCATCCATTAGCATGAAGGATCTTCTGAGGCATAGCTTACATTACCTAAAAAGCCTTTTAAGAACCAACAAAACACCTAGAGATATACAGGGGAAAGAAAGCCCCAGCCAGCCGTGGCCTATGGTACTCCATTGCAGCAAGCCTTTTTTTAATGAAATACCATCAGACACACTGCCTCTAGGAATTGTTTATGAGTGAGTATTTTATTTATGATTGTTGGCAAAGATCCATATTAAAATGTAGTGCAATGGCAGCGCCTCTTAACAATAAAAAGTCTTGAATTCAGCTCGTGCAGGCACCATGATGTGACACAGCAGGAATGTTTCTAATATTGAAGGACTGCTCTTTTTTTGCCTGTGTGTTGTACTGGAGAGGCACTTCGTTATTCAAGATGCTACCCTACTGTATACAGTGACTTTTAAAAACAAGAATGGAAGTAATTGTTCAACTTGTTTTTCAGATGGTTTCATTTGTTTTCAGCATGTTATTCTACTTCACCAATGCACTACATTTCATTTGGTTGTATATTGTTCTTTGTTTCAGTGAGGGTTTGTAAAGCAGACTTGAGGAACTCTTTCCAAAACTGGACTCCATCAGACAGCATTACTTTACCAGAAGCCACTCAGGATAACAGCGACAGAGCAGAATTCAGGATACTGTGTGAACTGGTCAGTGCATTACAGGGGCCAGCTTACTTTTCAGGAGTTCAGCCAAGATCATATTCAGAGTTGCATTAACAAAACATCAACCTTAGATTCTCCATTTCTCTTGTCAAATCGGGCCCTGTTTAACACTGCTGTAAAAGCCAAACACCAAGAAATTCTCACAGCAAAGCTGAGGAGAGGAGGGCATGTTTCAAACTTGCACAAGGCAAATGTATAGCAACCAAATCAAGTGTATGGCAAGAACACAAACACCATCTCTCTTGTGATGTTCTCCTGGTCATGAAGGTTAACATTTTCCCAGCTAAAGCCCTCTGCCCATTTATCACACACCTGCAGCACCAGAAAATATTTTCTGAAGCCACAAAAAGTTTCAAAAAAGTTTCCATGGATTTCATATTCTTTGTAGAAATTTTATATTACGAGTTTATGTTATAATTCTTGACTCTTCAGATAGCCTTACTGACTTTTTTTGTTGGTCTTTAATATTTTAATAGCATTTGAGAAAAGATAGGTCAGCATGATAAGACCTGAAAAAGATAATAGATTTAAACTAACAGTGAAGTCTGGATTAATTTTCTTTCCATTTTAGGCTTGGAAGAGGCATCCAGACATAGGTGGGGAGTGTTCTGGCTTTGTTATAACAAATACTCCCATGCCAACTAATGTGAAAGCCAAAGATTTTGTTTTAAAAAAAATAGGTCTATCATCTTCTATGTGCCCTGTATATGAGAACAGGCACGGCATGGATAACTAACACCATTAAGCTAGGGGTAGGAGATTTTCACAATTTGACTCAGTACAAGAAGAAGAAATTTTCTTGTAGAGAAGGACAAAGACTAAGTTTTCTCACTGCCTAAAATTAGGAAAGATTTGTTTTTCTTGAGGAGAACATGACCCCATGGAAGCCCTACCCTTCAAGCATCATGGGTACAAGAATAAACACAAGGTAGCTGCACACAAGGGACTTGCCATCAAGCAGTTAAGGAGGCTGCAGGATACTATACTACATTAACTGTAAACAACTTAGAGAGGAGGAGGAGGCTCTAGAGGAGAAATCAAACCTTTAAACACATAGATGTTATCACAGATCAGAAGCAACAAAAAGGATGATTAGTAAAATCGATGGATTGAAAATAAGATTCAACTACAGGTGATGAGAAATTGTGACTCGATAATATAATGAGATTAATGATCTACTGCTGTTATGATTTTTTTTTTCACAATGGCAAATTGATTCATTGCTTATATAAAGTTTGAGGAAGACTATTTCCCTAGTAATTAGATAACAAAAGGAAAAAGTATCTGCAGCTGTGATTCTCTCCCATTCCTAAATGAAGGGCTGTATTCATTGATTTTGAGACAAGGAGGTGCCAAAGACATGACACTTGAAGTTTTTCCAGCTTCTGGTTTCACTGCTGTTTCTGAGCAACTTCAGTATTTGCTGAGGCACTGTGATATATTTCACTGTAGTGGTACAGACTGTGCTACCCAAAGGTAATAGAAAGCTTTTTTTCAAACCAGTAAAAATAAAATCTTTTGTGGAAACCTAAGGAGTAAAGTGGTCTTTAAGTGGGATGTTTTATTTATCAAGTGTTGCTACAAGCACTAAGAATCTCTATACATGTAAAAAGCTTTGGTCTTAAAATCCAAGATACTAACAGATTGGACCAAAGCAGTTACTCTCCCAAGAGGAGAAAATTCTAATACCACAACAGTTTTCAGTCCTTTTGACATATATGCTTTGCCTCAAAGATTTCTGAAGGATGTTGCTCTGCTCTGTTGAGCACTTTTTAAATATCATTTATTAATGATATTTTGCTACTTTGTTAATATCATTTACTTAATTCGTTCCTCCACACTCAGCTAGTTTGGATGGTAGAGAATCAATGCCATCTCCTCTGCATATGCTTCTTGTTTAAAATGCTGAGGATATTCTCCTGTCCCATGAACATGTCTGCAGCTTTTCTAATCCCTATGTGATTGATGAGAATATATTCTAATTGATTTTTGGGGAAGGGGGTGTTTAGTCTCCACCCCACTTTTCTAATGCCCATATATACACAAAAAGTCAGTCCTGTGGTATCTATTACAGATTATTTCACTAAGCAACCAGCCAAGGCTTTGTTCTGTAATTTAGCAGAACAAAGTAACCCTGAACTTGGCCCCCCCAGCCATTTTAAGCAAACATCTGTGTGAAACCATTGACTCGCTGCAATGTCTTTAAGAGGAAATCTTGTAAAACATATTGTGGACTCCTCACTGTCATCACTACAGTTGTTATGTTGTGTCAAGTGTATACTGATCTTATGTAGATCATGGTTAGCAGATTTTATTATCCCAAAAATTCTTCCTCTGGAGAGTGGGAATGAAGTGCAAAAAAAAAAAAAAATAATAAATCTGGATTGTTTTTTGCAAGCACACTCAGAGCTGGTGAATATTTAATGACCAGCCCCTCAGTGAGATCGCTTGAGCAGTTCTGCAGGAGAAGGGGAAGTGGCAGCATGGGGTGTGAGCACCACCAAGGAGGAGCAGTGCCTGTAAGGGTGTGGATTGGCTCCAGCACACAACATTGTCCAGACCTGGCATGGTCTTTATAATATCTCCCTCATCACCACCCAGGCCCTTCAGCTTGTTCCCACTATGCACTGGGGACATGGGAGGGAAGGAATGCCTTGTGCTTGGCTGATAGCTGAGTTTGGGCAGTGGGATTGCCCACCAACTTCATGTAATTTTGAGAGAGCACTTCATCCCTTGCTTTCTCATCTGCATCAGGGCCACCAAATAACAGTGCTGGATATATATTGCAAATAATAAACTCCTCAGATAGAAACCAGGACTCTCCTATTTCTCTAAGGCTGAAGCAAACTTTAAAAAGCCGTATCAGTGCTAACATCAGCCTCCTAACTTGCACCTGCTACAGGTTCAAGGGCCTGTATTTGCAAAGCCTGTCACTGCTCCCTTTCTCTCCTACAGACCCATAAAACCATATAGGATTACTTTTTAGCTGCTTGTGCTTGCATTATTTGGCCCATCATTTATAAGTGATAAAGTAAAACCAAGCTGATGAAAAAAGTATTAATGGATACTGAGATTTGTGCTGTTTATTCATCTCAGGCAGGAAAACGTCTGCTTATTCCATTCTCATCAATCCAGTATATATGAAGCTACTGAACTGTCATAATAGTTTTCCAGGCTGCTGCATAGAACAATTTAGGTGGGAAGAATTAGTAATATTAAGTACTTATCTTTTCAACTTTGGATCCATGAACACTAAAAGGATCAAGCTTGTATTTCTTTTGAACACAGAATTGTATAGGAATTACATGTCACATCTAGAGCTTCTCTACAATTACTCTGGATAAGAGCAATAAGATAGAAATGTAGTGCCTTGTCTTTGCTCTATGGCACACTGGGTTGTTGCATTTTTGTTTCTGTAACAATAAAGATGCACAGCCCTGAATGGGAGTACAGCTACCCAAACAACTGCTAATCAGATCATTGAAGAGGATTTCAAGGAATTGAAAACGTGTGTCTCTGAACAACAGCCACACTGGTGTGTTGACTCAAATAAGGACTGGTTAAAGATTAAGTGGCTGGGGCACTGAATCCCTGGGTGCCCTCCAAAAAATCAGAGCTACCCAAAGTCGAGCAGTCAGAAACATTAGAACACTTTAAAGTCTTGGCCTAAGCATGGTTTTTTGTCAAACAGAGCAGGATCACTCCATATCAGCATCCAAAGCTTCCGTAAAACCACCATGAGTGGAAGAGACTGGCAGTGGAGTCGGTGTGTTAGCAATGCAGCTCCTTGTTCTGGCCAGCTTGTGTCACAGATGTAAAGATGGCAGGTAAAGCTTTTGTAAAAACTGTCTTTCATTCTCCATGTGCTCCAATGATGTCTACAGCTTTAAAAGCTGAATAGACTTAATCTATTACTGCCCTCAAGTCCTGAATGCCTCACTAGATAGCAGGCAGCAGCTGACAAACACATCAAATGCTGGTGTTATAAGGAGGAATGAAGTACTTTTCCATGTGATCTACTGTCTTAACTATTTTATTTAACTGTTCAGTGCTTCCACCAAGATCTGTGGGGGAAGTGCAGGATTTGGGTGTTGGCATGCCTTTACTGTATGCTAGGCACAGAGGAAATTTGTGGCACAGAAGACTTGCACTTCAGCTATAAAATACAGAGTAGCAGATGGATGTAATAAAAGAGAACCATACAGAAACAATGACACGATTATGAACAGCATAATAAGCAATGGTCATAGCATGCCAGGGCCATAAGCACACTTCCTATTCTGGATTCCTAAATTGGGCATCGTAATACCTAAATAGAAGTCATCTGGTCCATCAAGGCAACCCAGTGCATCTCTCCTCGCTACTCCAATGCCTTACACAGCCAGTGGAAATGACAGCTGTGGGTTTACTCTCCAGCAACTCCCTTGAGCCCATCTGGTAACATTCGAGTCTGGTGCCAAGAAGGAAAGAGCAGGCATCAACTTGGGCTATTTTCCCTGCCTTCCTGGGCGCTGAGGCACCAGGTGCCACTGGGATGTACTGTCCCGAGGCCAGTTTTCAGAAGAGCACGGGTGTGCAGAGTAGGGGAGACAAGCAGGCAGAGGTCGTGCCCAGGAGCTCATCTCAGCCCTGGGTTACAGCCCATGCTCTGCTCTGGCTGTTGTGTGCTGTGGTTCACAGCAGCCCACAATGCAGAGGGACTACAGAGAGAGTGGAAGGAGTCAACTGAGTAAAGTGATCTCCCGGAACTGGAAAGCTGTGGTCTGCACTCATAGGAGTGAGCGGGTTGCATCTTCTGTACTACAAAATGCTCAAAGCGTGGGCATTTAGAACCCCAAGAAGACATCCTCTCTCTGAGTTCCAGTGCTTGCTGTCCTATTGTTCCCAGGTGTCCAGCATCCTTTTCTTTACCAGTGGCACTAGTGTTGTGGAAAAGATTATGCATATGTCTCTCCCTAGACATGTCTATCACCCAGTTATGGTCCTCTCCTCCTGAGAAGTAAATGGTTTTTCACATCCTGACAGGTTGAATTTAGTCTAGGATTCACTTGCTCTTCTTTTTTGGCTGAGTACAGTGGCCAAGAGGCTGTTAGACATGTTGTGTCCCCTTCTCCTCTGATCCTTTCTTGAGCCTGTCAGTGTGTGGCACCATCTAAACAGGCTCAGTGGCTTGGACCTCCCACAGACTTTGAGTTATTCTGCATCAGTTGCAAAAACTCGGGCAATGAAGTGCTCGTGCTGATACACTTCTAAGTGTGCAGTAACACATGAGCATCTAGACAGAGAGCAGCAGTAGAAGCAGTAGTGTAAAGCTGGATACCTTTGTGGGCTGGCTACCCCAACTAGTATGTGGTCCAAATTACTCTGTTGGACTAAGGCTCCTAAATTTCTCTTAAACCAGCCCTAGGTTTTCTAACAATCAGTCTAAATGTGATCCCTTGCCAATAAATGAACTTGAAGAAGCCTGGAATTCCAGCTATGTTGCTTGAGATCCCAAATGAATGTCTTGGAAAGTTTACAACCTTGCCATGTTCTACTAATCATTTAAACATTTAACTTGTCAAATGCTCAAAGGTTCATAATAGTCATGTTCAATTTCCTGAATATACAGGGGAAATTTTTTCTGACTTGACCATTCAAAACAAGCAACTGCATTTTTATGTAGGCACCTAAATCAGTGCTTTTCTCTGCCATGCTTTGAACTCCGATCTCTGAAAATAAGCCACTCTAGATACCTACATATGGCTTTAGGGACCTAAGTCTTGGCAGCCAAATTCATGTTTGTGATACTCTCACATGTTTTCAATAAGAATCTAAACATAAACCAGACCATAAAACATAGAAGTGGGGGGAAGGAAAGAAAAACAGTGCTCTGTAGGATATCTGTGTGTTGACATAAAATATGGAATAATCCTGGCCTACTGCATCTCTGTATGCAGAGTTTTCTTTCAAATGTGAATTACTGAACCAGTAGTTCAGCCTGTCCTTGGAAGAGAGCTACTATATCTCACTCACACAAAGACAGCAGGCTCCACACTGAGATAGTTGGAAGTGGCATTCAGGTGCCCACCACGCCTCAGCAGAAGGTCCTCATTTGCTCCCAGGTAATTTCCTGGGCCTTCTCAAAAATGAATTTTGGTGTCACTGATGAGTAAAGGTTTTCATGTTTTCTGTTCTTATGCTATTATCATAGCTGACCTCTGCCCTCACACTGCAGCTCTGGGCATCAGGCCCACTGTGCAAGTGGAAGTCTCAGGAGGGCATCTGGGTGAAGAAAAAGTTAACGGTATAAGGCCACATTTGGCAGTATCTAGGAGATGCACAGGGTTGCTGGCATCAGAAATTACTCAACCTGTTTTTAAATTTACAATTTGTCAACGGGACTTGTTTTTAAAGGTACAAATATGATAGGCTCACCATCCTACCTGCAACCTCAGGAAAAGCTAAATATCTGCTTGAAGGTCCCTTGACAAGCTATGCTTTATGTTTGTTCAGGGAAAATAAACCCACATTTTTTCATTCATTGATATGGCCAGACAGAACAACAATACAGCAGCAGAGTCAATACAATGACTATTTTAAGACTGCTGCTATGATTTCTCCATCTAGTAGATTAAAGTCCAAAAAACCCCCGAAGTTTTCCTGGGGTCTGCATTTTGTTCTTGCAGCTCCTCTCTCTGCTCAGTTGGTTCTCTGGAGAATAGCACAGCTGTGAACATGCTTGGGCAGGTCCATCCACAGCTCCTCTGGGAGGAGGGCAGAGTTTGGGATTTCTGGTAAAAGGCAGCACACCTCAATCAGCACTTGAGCTTTTACCCCAGTGCTGTTTCTCACCAAAAGGTCAAAACAGCACACATGACTATGGTCCCCTTACCCCTACCTTTAGCCAAAGTGTGAGATAGGGTTCCCAGGTGGGGGAACTAAAGGTGTTTTACTCTTTTATCGTGGCTGGACATAGGTTTAGCTGCAGGGACTCTCCTTGAAAACTAGGAAGTATTCTTCATACAAAAACTGAAGGGTACATGCCTGTGCTCAAAACTTAAACTGAAATCCAGAATTATCACCCTACTCTTACCAGAAGAACACTTTAAAAACATGAAAATTGGGTGCGTCCACTGTGTACCTTCTTCCTGCTCTAGAGAACATCTACAGAGAAGCATAAGGGCTATAGAGCTGCCATAGCCTTGTATATGTTTGCATAACCTATGTATATATGCAAACATATGTGTATGTATATATGTATGCATATGTGTATATCTATATATGCAAACATATATATATATGTTTGCAATGGTGGAATCCTCACAGGCAGGATGTGTACAGAACCTCCAGATTTCAGTCTAGCCCAAAATTTGTAGCAGGAGATACAGAGGCCAGAGTTCCTTGGTCAAGCCATAAATTTAGGCAAATATTTCCCTTCCTGTGTTTGCACCAGCACACACATACTCCTCTCCCAGGCAGTGTTAGGCAAGAAGATGAGCTTCACCTAGACTGAAGCATCTGATGGGGTTTAGCTCTTCATGGCTTTATGTCTGTGCCTCAGCTCACTGGCCGTTGCCAAATGTTGTATAAAGCCCTCTTCATTCTTTACATTCAGTACTTCTCCGTTTGGTTTACACCCACCAAAAATCTTTTCCATGTTTTTCTTCCTTACAAGGAAAATAAACTTGTAAAGAGGGAGAAGTGAAGGGTTACATCTGGAGAGAGTTATGGCTGTGGCTCAAAGGAACAACTGGAATGTCTGTAATGCGGAAGTTTCTTCCACAAAGCCCTTTCTTTCCTCTTCTTGAGAAGTACAGATACAGGCTGCTGCTTCTCACAGTGCACATTCCAGTGAGGAACGACAACAGCATCCCTGCTGAGAGTAGGGTTGATGATTTACATCAGTGCTACCCCCTCAGACTTATGCTCAGTGTCAGGAGCAACTCAGCATCAGAAACTCTGCCTGTATTGAAACTAATTACCATAGCCATAACAGTAGCTGCAAATTTTATAATTGGCCAATTCTGATACTTTTTGGTATAGATTCCTGGCGAGACAAGTGCTTGTAGATGCCACTGAAGGCACTGGAAATGGGGTTGTTTGGCAGAGGAGAAGACTCTCTGTGTAGGTGATGACTCTCAGATTAGCAGATCACTGAGTCTGCCACAGCCTCACAGCTTCATTCACCTGTGACAGATATGTTGGAGGGTGACATCTTCCACCTTCAGGCTCAACTCTGAATTTTGAGGACCGTGTGGAATGAAGAGACAGAAAGGAAAACACTTTTCTTTGGTGTAAATTAGTGATGGGGAAATATACAGAGAGCCCAGCTGACTTCTCTTGCATGTCTAGGATTTCCCTCAGAGTACAGTTCTCAAAGGTTGGGGCTGACTTTTTTTTGTTCCCGGCAGGTGAGGGGTATGCAGTTCAAAACCACTCCCTGTTCAAGCAAATGCAAAAGTTTGTGCTTAAATTTTTTTAAACAAGAACCTAATTTTGGATTCTAAAATTCAAATTATATCTGCATCAGATTTTTTGAAAGACATTTAACTTAACCACTTTAAAACAACCCGATCTCTGAAATGGTCAATGTTTGAAACATTTAATATTTATTTAAACAAAACTTACAAATTTATTTTAAATTAATGTGTTATCTATAAAACCATTATCTCCTAAATTTTTACACATGTTTTATAAGTTTGTTTGTTCATAAAAAACTAATTTTGGAATAATAATAGGGAAGAGGAAAAAATGAACTCTGAGGCAATAGCATCTACAGTGATGGGTTTTTTTTTTTTCATTTGTAAGACATAGAGTATTTGCAGTGTGCAATTTTGTGCATACTGTTCTTGTTTTGCTTTTCTCATAAGCATGCCAGACTAAGGACAAGGTTCTGTGACAAATAATGAATTCAACTTGTTTTTAAAAATTCCATTCAGTGGAAAACAAAAACTAGCCTTCCTCATTGTAGATCTTCCTCTTTTTTTTCCTGAGATATTCTAGCTTCCCTTTGCAGTCACTTTTTCTTTCCTTTCTAAAATGTCTAAAATAGAACAAAACTATGGAAAAGTGAAAGTATTGGTCAAAAAAAGAATATGCTATTCACATCAGTGTTTAGTGTATTTTTGGAAATAATTGTGAGCGAACAGCTACCAGCGTTCCAAACAAGCAACATCTGCACTGCATCTAGCAACTGGCTTTTCAAACATTCCCATGTGTGATTGACTTGTTCCTGCACCATCTCCAGAAAGTATTCCTGGTAGCTATATGTGTCACCAGAATGGATGTGGAGGAGAAATTATGTTGGAAAATGGTGAAAAACACTTTGGAAAAATTTGGACAGAAACCTTTCCTTGGAGGACATCTCCTTGCTCACTCTTGAAACAAATCCAGTAGTCCCAAGATGACCACAGAAGCACTGGGCTGACAGTCCATCATGATGAACCCAAAGACTACACTGGGCCTTGGATTTTGCCATTTTTCATGTTTGAGTGATTATTTGCCTCTCCTGAGAAACCAATTATGTGGGAATTAATTCCACACCCTGTTAAATTTATCTGAGAGATATTTTGATTTGTCAGCTATTTATCCATCCTCACTCTTGAAAATTTGTGTCTCAGTTGCAGCAATTGCTTTATCTTCTTATACTCTGCCTTTGAACAGGGGGTTCGCTATCATTGCTAATATCAATATTTATTGTATCTAAATATTACAGGAATGTTTGTGGGGTTTATGGGATCATTGATAAAAAAACATTAGGTAACTTGGGAGCAGAACTGGATACCTTTAGAAACACCTACTCAGTGATGAGACTCCTTGACAATGTTCTCCTGTTTCCAAATTAAAAAATGTCACTTCTTGTCTGTTTAGTTGATAATCCGCTCAGTGTGAGCCCCAATGATTCTGAATCACACTGAAATTACTTTGCAGTCAAAGAACCCTACAAAATCAAATGTTTTAAGAATTTAGCCTTCTATCGGTGCTGCAGCTTTTATCAAATACGTTTATAATCTAATTTTTAAGATAAAGGTGGACAAGAACATTAGCCATACAGAACACAGTGTTACTCCCAAAACTACAGGACTTACTCCAGATTGAAGTGTTTCTGATTTTAATGGGAATGCTCATCTATAAGACTCAGAAGCATTGAAGACCGTCCCATTGCCATCACAAAGTCAGAGCTGCTACGAAAACCTCCCTTCTTTCCATACAAAGAGTGATGGGACATGCGAAAAAAAGGAGGATGGTTGTGTCTTTGTGGATATCTTGGCTCTGGCATGGGAGAACAGCAGCTGTGAGCTCTTCAGCTCTTCTCAAAGCCTTCCACAGCTTTCTTAACTGGAAAAGGAAATTGGAGGCTGGAAGTTGATAAGCATTTTAGCTTAGCCCATTTCTGTCTTCCTCGTATTAGAAACAAAATGTAGTGGGAGATATGATGCCTCTGTGTGACATTTCTGTAGCAAATGTGCTGTTACAATTATGTGTGCAGATATACTGAAACTTAAAATGGGTGCAACTATACGAAAAGTTTGGTGTTCACTCCTAAAATGGAAAGCAGCCATGGACTTATTTACCATGACAAGAATAAAATAAATCTTGCATGCAGCAGTCTTAAGGGTGAAAGGAGAAGGATTTGATATATAACCATGCACTAAGGATCCTGATTTGGCAGGGTTTCCATTGGATTTTCTTTGGGAAATGTTTCTTATCAAGACAGCTCTCTGGGATCTTTCTCATCTTCTCTATTCCTTGGAGTTTTTTCTTAGAGAAAATGTTTTTAAATTCTATATACAATCACATTTTTGTCCTTGCCTTTTCAGACTCAGGTGTGCCTTACGTTCTGTGCTTTCCAACACAGGTGCCAGGCAGCTGAGGGAAAAATGTTTATTTATAAATTGCAGCTCTCTTTTCTCATTTCTATTCTCCCTTATCCAGCCATCCAGATTAATTCTTGATTGAGAACATAATTTAGAGCATTTATTGCTTTCCATCAGGCCAGAGGACATCTATTTTGTAAAGGAAAATCTTTCTAAATAATACTTTTCTTAAATAATTGTGCTTCAGAAGCTGAATTGTTATGAGTCTTTTCTACCCAGGCAGCTAGTGAATGAACAGCCTCATGGAATGGGGCTCATTGCTGGGACATGAAGCCAGGCCAGCAGCTGAGATGTTTTTCTCAGGTTACTGTGGTGGGCTGTTTTTCTCAGGAGTGACACATAAACACAGGCACTCGCCCATGTATTCACGGCAGTGCTGCTAATCCTTGTGCGCTGGTGTGCCATGGCCAGGCACAGCAGAGGACACAGGTGGCTTCACAGTGCACGTGCTGCAAGAGCGGCTCCTGCCCCTCTGCTCGCACCAACAAACATCACACCCCTGCAGATGACAAATGTGTGGAGGGGAATGAGATTCGATAAGGTATAAAAAAGAGGGAGGAGGTAAAAGTGAAGCACTCCCTTCGGCGGACATGTCATCATGGACATCTGCTTTGTGTCTGAGTGTGCTAATGATCTCTCTGAAACCTCACTACAAGACAATTAGGGCTGATAAATCACAAGGGGGTTTTTTTAGGCTTTAAGATCCCAAATGTTATGGTGGAAAAAAGGAGGAAAAAAGAGAAGAATGGACATTTTATCTCACCTAAAATCAGCTGAGTGCTGACACAAAAAACCATAACTTTAAAAAGCTAGTAGAATGCCATAAAACACAAAAAGGGTGAATTTTTTTTCCACTTTTGTCTGGATTCCAACTCATACACAAGACATTCTTCACAATTCTCTCTTTTTTTTGTGGGGGAAAAATTCTTGAAAAGGAGCCTGGCCTTCCGAGTCTTTAGGAGTTGTGTGTATATACATGTTCTTGACTGATGAACTTTTATGCACACATGAGCTTTTTCATCCAATAAAAAGTCATTTTAAAAAATAAAACTATAAATTATAGGATGATTTCATTGCAAAGGTTAGGGGAAAGTCAGAATTGTTTGCTAATGTTTATTCTTTCCCCCTCTAGGACATAGTCGATTACAAGGCAGTATGTATCAGGGGCTTTTCCAGTTGTGTTTGTACACACTGTCTCCCACACCCTCACACAGTGGTAGAAGGCAGATTGCGTACTGTTTATAAAGCTAAAGTTGGACAAACTATCTGCAACAGATCATGTGATTAGCCTGAGCCTCCACCTTGCCCACAAGTTTTCTGGTAGTGGATCCTGGTGTTCCAGTTTGCTACTGAGATTTGTCCAAGCTGGGGACAGACTGGAGGAGCTGGGTGTCAGCTGCACCACTGGGGAGCTGTGGCAGCTCCACGCTTTTCAGAGACCCTGGAGGAGCTGTCTGAGTTTACAAACACTGAGCAGCAAGCTGATACATCACAAAGAAGCCACTAATATTAATGAAAGGTCAGTTTTCTCAAGATTAGTAAACATTGCCTGGAGTTCGTGTCTGGAGTTTGTTAGTACAGAACCTCCTCTCCCTCCAGAGGATTCTCAACTTCCAGATTATTTAGGTCTTTGTTTAAACCAAAATAGAGAGCAGGATCTTTCAGGAAACTGGCACTACAGATGTGCTGTCCTTGCTGTATTTCCTTCATCAAAAGACATGCATATACTCATTTATCTGATGGCGATGATGATGATGATGATGATGATGAGGATGAGGATGATGATGATGACAGTAGAACTAGAGAATATTGCAGTGCATGGTTTCAGTAATCACAGGTTCCAGTCATTAAAAAATTACTGCAATGCTGATGTCAACTGATCTCCTTCATTTGCTCTCCCTGTGAAAGATATCTCAGTGCTGGCATTGATCTTACACTACAGAGAGCTTGGCTGTTGGAGTACACAGCCCTAGAAGTGCAGGGTTTGCTTTACATCCTTTTGTATCTGAGTGAATTTCAGACAGTCTGGGAGCTGCCCTTTCCATTGGGCGATGGGGGCCATTGAAAGCCTCTAACCCAACCCATTGATGTGTAGCTGTTGATCTCCCCCCTAAATAGAGGGAGACTGCGTCCCATGAGATGAAATCACCCTGTGCTCTTGCTAGTGCTAATGCAAATGTGAGAGGGCATGCATTTGCTTTACTATTGATGAATCCATTCAGGCAGAACTGGACATGAATTTTAATAAGACTACATCCCATCATACTGTAACACCTTGCTCTTTGCATGAAAATAAAATATAAAAATAGTTGCCTAAGGGTCCTTCTGGCCATATACCCTCCCTGAAGAGGGATTCTATAATTCTTCTTGTGCAGGGGCTGGGGGTAAAGTGTAAGTGAGAGGGTTGCCCAACAAAGAAGGAAAATAGGGGCTGAAGTGCAGCTCTGGAGAAGCTGTTTTCCAGCAGTCATGCCTGTTTTGCCACACTGTAGCTGTCTTTTTTAACAGTCAGGGCATGACTACAAATAAAGAGGAATACAGGCAAGAAAGGGAAAAAATAAGTGCTTAGGAAGGAAGTGACTGGTGGATGGACTACTAGAAAGTACCTTACTATCATCTCCACAGTTGCAGTCACTCTTGTTAGCTGAGAAGGAGAGCTCAAGAAGGCAACTATCTTGCTTGTGCCCTAAACTAAGGACTTAGAAGGCTCCCAGACATGTATTTCTGTAATTCCAGGCCTGTAATTCTGTGACTGGCGATGAGAGGTTTAACGCCAATGCAGTGCTTTTTCCAACATGCGTGTTCTCAGAGAGAAAAGGCTGGGGATGAGGAGCTCCTGACCATGCTGCCTAGAGCCAGCATTACTAGCTCTCAGCTGGATTCCCACCTTCAGCTGTACAGCACCCGACAGCACTCAGTTACTTCTTTTGCAAGAATCAAATCCAAGACATTGGTATCCAGTACAAAAATCCCATCCAACTCTTCTGAATGCAGACAATGGGGGGA
>VWZN01021646.1:517-16704 GCA_013396955.1 Regulus satrapa | reverse complement strand
ATGGGATTTGGATATAGCAGGGGGGGGATGGAGCAAGGGCGGGCTGGCTTGAGACTCGGGGTCTGCACACCCGGCCAACCCAGCCCAGCTACATCCCCCAGGGAGCCAATACAGCAGAAGCAGCGATTTATTCCATGTATTCACCATTACTCAGCAAAAAGGGGGAAAAAAGCTTTACGGGAACAAGGATGAGTTCAGGTTTGACTGTGGCTTACCTCGATCCTGGCTCTAGGAGGTGAAGAAATAAAGGATAGACAAACAAAGAAAGGGGGGAAGATTTCTTCTCCAAACAAAAGACTGAAAAAGCTGCTCCATGCAAAATTCTGGGGGCACAGGGGACTCTGAGACCTTTGGAAGGTTCGGTGTCGTGAGGGTGCAGAGTATTTTGTGGAGGGAAGGACACTCCAGGCTATGGGAAGCACAAAGGAGCTGAAGAAGAGGGCAGCAAAACCCCTCTGGGAATTAAGGACAAGAGGCAGGAGAAGAACAGGGAGGGGAATAGGATGGAAATTGTGTGTAGAGGAGGCCAGAAGGGGACTAAGCTGCCATGGGGACAAGGGACAGCTGCTGCTGATTAGCCTGGACATGCTCAGACAGCCCTTGTCCCCTGTTCCGAGAGGGGCCCTGGACAAGCCCCAGCGCTGTGCACTCAGCCCCTCTCCCTGGCTGGAGGCCATGCCACGGGTGCAGCCCCCTCCTCAAAGCAGCCCATTCCCACAGCGAGTCCGTCTGCGAGACTTTATTGGAGTGCGACACAGATCGGGGGAGATGCCCCAGGGTTTGGGGAGAGACCCCCCGGGCTCAGTCCCAGTCGCCGTCGCCCTCGGGATTGTCGTCGCGGGGGGGCTCCTGGAACTGGATGTTGGCCAGCATGTCCCGCATGGCCGCCATCAGCCTGTTCACCCCCTGGTTGAGGTCCTGCGCCGCCCCGGCCTCGTCGTCCCCGTCGTGCCGGATGTCCCCCTAGGAGAGAGCGGCACCGTGGTGCCACAGACAGGGACGACTCCGGTGCCAAACGGGCACCAGCAGCGACTCCTGGAGCGGGAACACCGTGGGGGAACGGTGCACTGAAATCCCAGCGTGCACTCACCTGCAAGTTAAAATTTGGCAGCAGCGAGCGGAAGAAGAGGGATAAAGTGCTTTCGTTGGAGGGATGGCTCGTCCTGGAAGACACAAGTGGCACCGTGGTGAAGGAACAGCTCACTTTGTGACTCCTCAGTGGCATGTGGCAGCACTGGGAGAACCATGGTGCTGCTGGAACCAGCCCCGAGGGAGGGAACTGGGGAATTCCAATGGGATTCTGGATTCAGGCAACCCTGAGCAGCAACTCTCAACCAACCAGTCACTAAGAGCACAACCAAGGCCAGGTTGGAAGGGGCTTGGAGCAACCTGGTCTAGTGGAAGGTGTCCCTGCCCATAGCAGGGGGAATGAGATGTGCTTTAAGGTCCTTTCAACCCAAACCATTCCAGGATTCCATGGTTCTACCAGCTCTGCTCTGAAGGGGCTGGAACACACACATGGCACAACCCCAACCCCAGGACTGGCTGTATTTAAATTTCCATTGACCCCAAACCCTCCCAGTCAGCCGTGGCCTGGCTTTTGCCCTGTGGCTGGGAATGGCCGGTGGTGACCACCACGGGAAGCAGCAGGACCAGTCCAGCCCGTAGCTCTGCCTGCCTGGAGCACCACAGCTCTCCCTCTGCCACAGAGGGTCAACCCAGCACGAAATGCCTGGGTGCAGCCTGGCCTGGGGCTGAGGGCACACCGGGAACACGGGCCGTGGGGCCAGAGCAGGCAGCAGGTGTTGGAGGTACCTTTCCGGTCGGGTGTAGGAAACAATGGAATCCAGAGGAGGGAGGGGGTCGAACCCCATCACTGGCTGTGAGGTCACCTCCTGCAAGGGGAGGAGAAAGGAGGGATGAAGGAGAAAAGAGGGGATGAAGGAGAAAAGGAGGGATGAAGGCTGTGCATCCAGCAGCAGCAAACAGGGTGCCCACAGAAGCCGTGAGTGACAGAGGTTAGGACGGGCCTTGCAGGGACACAAGTGCCACCACAACACGTGCAGGTGCCACCAGGCCCCTCACCAGAGGCAGGGCTGCCGTGGCCTCCTTCATCTCCGAGAGGATGATGTGCCGGTAGATGTTCCTGGGAGCGCTCTGGTACCGGATCTTCCTCCTGAGGCAGGGAGGGGACAGAGCAGTGAGCCCTGAGCAGGCACATTCCCATTTCTGCTGCTCCAGGCGCAGTGTCAGCAGCTTCCCTGGCTCCGGGGGACAAGGCCATATTGGATGGAGCTGGCTTAGAGCGAGCCAAAGGGGGTGGCAGCTGCTGAGCTCTGGAGAAAGAGCAGAGAGCTCAGGAACGAGCAGATTGACCTTGGTTTAGGACACCTGATGGCTCTCTCCTGTTTATCAGCACTGGGAAGTGTTTCTAAGCTCTCTCCTGCCCTGTGTGGCCATCCCTGCCCTTCCAGGCCCCCCCTCCACCCTCTCCAGGACGTTTCCAGGGTAGGGGAAGGCAGTGCAGGATATGCAGTGCAGGTTCAGCTCTACACTCCCATTTGTGAAAAGCATGGAAAAGCCACTGCCCTCCTGGCCCCGTGCTGTCACACCAGCAGCTGTGGGGCTCTGAGCCCTGTCCCCAACAGTGGAACTGCTGCTGCCCAGCACAGACCCTCTGTCCCTGGCACGAGAACCCCGCCCTCCACCCTCTGTGCTCACTTGTGCTCGGCCTCCTGCACCAGAGCGTCCCCGGCCTCCACCATGCGCAGAACCTCGTGGACGTGGGGCTCCAGCCAGGCCATGACAGCCGGGTCCTTCCACAGGCCGTGTGTCCTGCCCACGTACAGGGATGTCAGCTGGTTCAGGGCGGGCGACTGGCTGCGGGAAAGGGCTGTTACTCACGGCACCCTCCTCCTCCTCCTCCTCCTCCTCCTCCTGCTCCTCACGGCATGAGGGCTCAGCTCTGCGCTGGCCTTTGGCGTGGGAACACGAGAGGACTTGCAGGCTCCTGCCTGGATACTGCCATCCACCTTCACCAGAACTTCTGCCTCCATCTATTTTTAGGCTAAGCAGAGCCATGAAATGAGGGAACACTGCCCTGGCCTGAGGGAGAGCCTTCGCACGCCGAGGAAGACCACACGCCAAGGGAACGCAGACTGCTTGGAGACAGCCTGCCCTGGGAGGACACACGCGTCGCTCTCCCGCCCTGCACACACCAGCAGGCTCTGGGCTGAACTTCTGACCCGTCCACCTTGAGGTGAGGTGGGTCTGTCAGCCTGATCCAGAGGCTATTATGGAAATCCATTATCAAAAGGATTATCAAATGAGGCATTATCAAATGAGCCTACTCAGGGAATCCAAACAAGCTCCTCCATTAGCTGTCTGAGCACGCAGGATCCGAGCTGCCGGCAAAATCGATCCCTTCCCTTTGCCGAGAACATCTCCAGGCCTTACCTGATCTGGGCATTCAGCCCGAAGAAGGGGTGGGAGGCGACCCTGGCATCGGGCTGCACGCTGCAGTGATCCAACAGTGGCAGCAGAACTGCAAGACAAAGGCAGAGAACTCGTCTGCACCTGCTGGTGAGGGGCAGTGTGGGGTGGGGTCACCCTGCAGAGAGTCACTGCCCTCCCCAGGGCCAGAACCCCTTGGGGGCACCAAGGAGGACACAAAGAGCGGGTGAGGACACTGCTGGGCGTTATTTCAGTCACCCCGACGAGCAGCCCAAAAGATGTTTCCAGCCCCCACAAACTGAATCTCTGTTGGCGAGCTGGTTCTTCCTGCTGCACACACCCTGCCCTGGGCCTGAGGGCTGTGCACTCCTTTCATGGACAGCAGCACCCACAGGATGAAAGGGAGAGTGATGGGCACCCGTGGGGAGAGCACATCCAAAACAGAGCTGTGCCTCGGAGGGAGAGCCAAGGAGACTGGCTTGTCCTTGCTCTGGGCAGCCCTGAGGAGGTGAGACATCTCCCTGCTCTGAGATTCCAGCTCTTACCCTCCCCCAGCCGGCTCACCCTGACCATTGCTGGTGGAGGAGCATCAGCTGCTCTGGGGAGGGAGGACAGAATCATGGAATCACAGAACTGTAAGGCTGGAGAAGCCTCTAAGATCATTGAGCCCGACCATTCCTGCAGCACTGCCAAGGCCACCCCTAGCCCACGTCCTCAGGTGCCACGTCCACACAGCTTTTAAGTCCCTCCAGGAGTGGGGACTCCACCACTGCCCTGGACTGGACAACACTTCTGCAGGAGGAATTATTCCCAATATCCAACTTTGAGGCCGTTTCCTCTTCCTGTCCCTGCTCCCTGGGAGCAGAGCCCGACCTCCCCCCCCAGCTGCGCCCCCCTGTCAGGGAGTTGTGAAGAGCCAGGAGGTTCCCCTGAGCCTCTTGTTCACCAGGCTGAACCCCCCAGCTGCCTCAGCTGCTCCTTCCCCAGCCATGCTCCAGCCCATGGGTGTCTGTATTGGGGTGAAGGGCCCGGAGGGGGTGTGCTCCCCCCCACACTGGGCGCTGCCGTTCTGCCCGACCGCATCCGCTCTGACTCAGGGCTCCCTCCTCAAAGGCCCTCGGCAAATTCCTGCCGGGAATGCAGTGCCGGCTCTCCCAGAGGACAGTGACAAAGCCCGCCAGGATGGCCCCACGGCTGGGGACAGACTCACTGCTTGGGAACATGACGAGTGCGAGCTGGATGAGCCGGGCCGCTCGCTCCCGGGCCTGGCTGCGCTCCAGCTCCGGGCGCTCTTCCTGCTGGCTCAGGAAGAAATAGGCCAGTGGCACCGAGAAGGCAAAATTGGGCAGCTGGGACAGATTCCGGTGACTCTGCAGGATCAGAGAGAGAGGGACTGAGAAACGAGGCTGTGCAGCAGTGCTGGGCTGCGCTGGCTCTGGGCTCTGCCTGCTGGGGTTAAAGGAGGTCCCGGCCCATTGGCTCAGTGCCCCCACAGCTGAGCGAGCAATTCCGAGTTCCTACAACTGGCTGCTGGAGCCAAGGATTACAGGAACCGACAGCGCAGCCTTTACGGATCATTCTGATGCCACAGTGGCCGTGAGATCCCCTCCAAAGGGCTGCTCAGTGCTGGGGAGCAGCCCGGGCACCCATCCCGGGGCACCTGCTGGGCACTCACCTCCCACTCCTGGAAGAGGCGGGTCAGGAAGGTGTATTCCCTGGCCCGCAGCGACAGGAAGTCGATCAGCAGCAGCACACACAGCGGGTCATTCTCAGGATCGAGGCTTTGGGAGCAGGGGGAGAGAACAAACTCAGTGTCACAAGAGCTGAGAGAGCTGCCCTGATTTCGGAGTCAAACAGCCTCTCCCAGTGACATCCAGTGACTCAGCAAGGAGAGAGAACAGGAACACGGTCGCTCCGGCATGGCCAGCGGGATGAGAGCGGGGCTCTGTGTCCCCAGAGAGGGGACAGTCCTCTGCCACCACCCAGGAGGAGGATCAGTGGCCACGAACCGAGTGGGGAGAAGCCACTGGCACCCTTTGCTCTGCTGAGCCTCCAAGCTCAGGCTGCAGTTTGGGAGTCACAGGCCACCCAGGGCCCCTCCTCACCCATCAGCTCTCCAAGGGCACCAGCACACCCCCAGCACAGACCTGTGCAGCTCTAAGGGGTGGGAACGAGCCCATCCCAAGCCCAGGAGCAGCAGGACCCCTCTGGGGTGACCGTGCCCCCAAACCCAGACACTCCACCCTCGGTGGAGGCACCTACCTCAGGATGAGCTTGCAGAACTCCAGGGCTGTGCGGGGACAGCCCCTCTTCTCCAGGAACATCAGGTGCTTGAAGAGAGCCAGGAAGAAAGCCCTGCATGGGGAATAGCAGTAGGACTAGAGGCCAGATGTGGAAAGAAGCATTTAGTGCCACTCAGAAAAGGGGACACAGTCATTAACAGCTCCTCACCCCCAAGCATCACATCCTGGTGTGGCATGGGGTGCCACAGACACCCCGTGCTCCCATCTCTTGTTTTTGTTTTCTTTTTGTGCAAGAACAGGGACAGAAAAACCACAAGCTGTTCTGGAGACTGGGGCCAAGACAAGTAAATCCCCCAAGTCCACATCCTGCCTTGTCCCAGTGGTGTGGGGATGGTGGCACAGAGAGGGGAGGCCCAACACCTGAACTGGTGACACAGGTCACTGATGGCACAAAGCGTGTCAGCCAGAGGGACTGAAATGTGAGCACCCTCCAGGTACAGCAGTTTGGGAGAGATGGCTTGGGTCAGCTGATTGGAAAATTCCCAGAATAAAGTCACCTTTCCCAGCAGCTGCAGAGCTGGAGTTACATAAAGACCCAGGCTGGGAGGAGTGTGAGTGCTGGGGTGATGGCTGGAAACACACAGCAAGGATTAACGGGATCCTTTTGGGCTAAGGGGTACCAACAGCATGAGAAGGATATGACAGGGAGGGACAGTTCCTACTGCAGGAAGGCATCCCTTGGGAAAAGGGATGCTTTGTCCAGAAGCTTTCCATGCACGAGCTGCCTGTGCTCCAGCACCATGCCAGGAGCTCCCAACAAAAGGGACACTCAGGGGTCTCCTGGGATGAATTTGGGTGAAGCTGTGGCCAGAGGAGCTGCAGCTGAGCCTCCCTGCTGGCCAGCCCTGCTCACCTGTTCTCTGGACGCCGGTAGTCCAGCCGGCAGCTCCCGCTGGTGAGGCTGAACACGGGGTGGAAGGCGCACTCCAGGCTGTACAGAGCCCGCTCTGGGGACAGCAAGGGCAGTGTCAGGGCACGACAGGGACACCAGCACTGCACCGCCCAGCACTTGGCCCAAAGACAGGAAACCAGCTCGTTCCCAGCTCAGGGAGGCACAAAGTTACTTCACACAACGCGGTGGCAACAGTGGCAACAGGGCAGCGAGCGCTGGCATATTAGATCACACTCTGGGTGGGAGTGGGAGCCACTGTGGGCTTGAGTGAGGCTGGTCCAGGGAAAGCCAAGCTCCTGCCCTCCACTGCCCTTGCCAGGGAAGGATTCCACACCAACACATCTGCTCCTCACCTCACTCTTACCTATGAGATCCCGGGCCATCTCCTGGTCCTCCTGCATCCGGCACACGTCGCTGAGCTGCAGCAGGGAGTCCACGTGGTAGGGGTTCATCTGGAGCAGCAGCTGCACGGGAGCATGGCACAGATTCTGTGTCACTACTGCTGTCTCAGGAACGCTGACCCCGGCACCTCCCAGCACCCAGCTCTGTGACGCACGATGCCAAGAGCTTCCTTAACCCCTCCTGCCAAGCTGGAAGGGCACAGGGAGCTGTGCCCACCACGAGCACGATGGATGGGAGCCCTCAATGGCAGCTGCCTCCCAGCTTTTCCAGCAGAGGCCATGCCAGGCCTTTGTTCATCCTCACTGTCCTCCTCCAGATCTCTCCCAGCTCCTTCATCTCCTCTGAGAGAACGAGATGCAGGCACTGTTACAGTTTGGGGTTTCTTTACCTATCCCTCAACAGCATTTGACCAGGGTTTTGCATCTTCTGGATACTGAGAGGACATTTGGACACATCTATTACAAATCCAGGACTCAGCAGTGGTAATGGATAAAAATAAAAAAACCCAGATATTTACTTCCAAGCTTCAGAAGAGAAGTTTAATCTAAAATCTTTCTAAATTCACTAATGATATTATAAGTAGGCTGCTTTTCTCAAGTACCTAAAACCTCAGTTCGGTAAAAAGTACTGAAGCTACTGCAAATCTTCTCACAGTTTAGTTTGGGGATTTTTTTTTCTTCCTAAAACTGAAAAAATAAAGCTTCTGAAGCTCCAGAAGTTTCCATCTGCAGGGTGGGGACCTGTGGGACCACCTACAGCACAAAGACTGCATGTCCCAGGCTGGCCCAGCCCAGCCTGGAGCCACTTGCCTGATGCTTAACCTCTTCCTTAAGGGTAAAACTCTTTAAATTCCTTTCTAGTCCACTTTTTGGGGGGGCTTGGAGCACTCAGGGTCACTGTGATGGGAAAAAGCCAAGAAAAGGTCACCAAGACCCTTTAAACCTACCAGCAAGTGCAAAAAAAAAATCACTGACTGAACAAGAGGCCCCCCCAAAAGTAATGTTCTATGTGCTGAAACCACAGCAAGAAGGCAGAGCTGGACTCCAGCTAGGCCAAACTGTCTGGAATTGCCAAATCCATCTGTTAGATGGAAAAGGGGAAGACTTCAAACTGCATGAACGTCCTCAAATTTAGCCAGGGGGACTAAGAGGGTCAGAGCATCCAGATTAAAATATCATGGAAAGCCTGTCCTGTGTGGGGGACCGAGCTTGAGCTGTCCTTGGGACACTCACTGCTGCTCAGGAATTACCTTGGCTCACTTAATCCAAATCCCTCAGCCCAGGCAGAACTGAGCTGGAGAGAGCCTGGCAGCCCTGAGCTGAGGGTGGGAAGCAGAAGGAAGTAAACTTTATTTAGCAGACAATGGGCTCTTTAAAGAACATCTCCAGGGCATGTATCCCAGCTCATGTGGCCAGACCTTTCAGAGAAACATCCCTCAGTTATGGTTTAGTTGGGTGCAGAGCAATTTTGCTGTTGCTTATCACTCCAAACTATAAATGTTACCATACAGCTTAATGAGCTCGGACACGCATGAAGGACTCCCAACACAAAAGCCTGTTTTGCTGAAATACCAAGAAAAGATACATTTTTCATCCTTGCAGGAGTTTATAAATAGAACAGCTGTTAGTTTGGATTCCCAGTTCACGATGGGTTTATACAATATTCCTCCTTTCCCAGCTAAGAGCTGACACAAGGGAGCTTTGTTCCCACCCTTCCAGCCAAAGGGACAGTTCCTGTGGGCTCCTCTCTCAGAAGGTGACCTGGCACGTGCTCGGCAGAGCCACCAAGGCTCAGCCACCAGCCACCAGAGCTCCTGTGCACCAGGGAGGTCACTGATGACCAAGGTGACAGCGCAGCGCAGCACCCAGCGCTGCCTCACCCCACCCGGGGGCACACAGGGCTCTGCTGTCCAAACAAGTCCTAACACAAGTCCTAAACTGGACTGGAAATAAATAATCCAAGGCCCAGCAGAGGGATCTGGACAGGATGGATCAGGGGGATGAGGCCAATGGGATAAAGGTCAACATGGTCATGCTGGGTCCTGCTTGCAGGTCACACCTGCCCCACGAATGCTACAGGCTGGGGAAAAGTGGCTAAAAAGGACCTGGGGGTGCAGGAGACAGTGAAAGGACACGAGTCCAGGTGGGCAGGAAAGGCACTGGCACCTGGCCTGTGTCAGCAGTGGTGTGGCCACAGGGCCAGGGCAGTGCTCATCCCTGTGCTGGAGGGCACTCCCACTCCTGGGGTCAGCTCTGGGCCCCTCACCCCAACACAAACATCAAGGGGCAGGAGCACGTCCAGGGAAGGAACTGAGCTGGAAAAAGGTCTGGAGCAGCAGGAGCGGCTGAGGGAGCTGGGTGGGGGCTCAGTCTGGACAAAAGGAGGCTGAGGGGGAACCTCCTGGCTCTGCACAACTCCCTGACAGGAGGGGATAGTCGGGGATCAGCTCCAGGGAACAGCGACAGGAGGAGAGGGAATGGCTTCAAGCTGTGGCAGAGGAGATTCATGTCGAATATTTGAAACAATTCCTTCCCCAGAAGTGCTGTCCAGCCCCAGCCCCAGTCTGCCCAGAGCAGGGGTGAATTCCCCACCCTTGCAGGGATTTAAAAGCCGTGCTGATGTGGGGACATGGGTGAGGGGTGGCCTTGGCAGTGCTGGGGCAACAGTTGGCTGAGAGGCTTTTCCAGCCCAAACGACTGCACTGGAACGCACCAGCCCAACTTCCCAGGGAAAGAGGCTGCAGGGACACAGGAGGGAACAGCACGGCCAACCCAACGTACCACGATGTTGTTGGGGTCCATGGACTCCACAGCATCCAGGAACTTGAACTGGACCTGCTGGTACTCCCGGTGGTGCTCGAAGGTGAAGTGCTGCACCCCCCTGCGGGTGTCCAGCAGCTGCATGGTGATACCTGCAGGGTGCAGGGGAGACCTGGGTACCCCAAGAGAACCTCCTCTGCTCTCTCACAGCATCAAAAGCTCACTCCCATCTGGGTCCAGAAACACATGTGTTTTTGGAAACTTCCACAGAATTTTGCTCTTTTCCCCCCTCTCATGAGTCCAAATCCCAAACACACCCAAAAAGCCCAGGCTGCTTTTTCTCCCCAGGGACACTTCTCATTTTCCAGCAATTCTGCTGCTAAGATAGGAAGCACCCATGCCCTGCTACCTCCAAGCGAGGAGAAAGCAAACCCAAATGATACAGTAAACACAGAGCCCTCTGTTGAGAGAGGAGGTGTATTTCCACCAGCTGAGGAGCAGCTCCCTCTTGGATTCCACGCCCTGAGCAGCATCCACATCACATGGGCCAAGGGCTAAGAGGGCGGGAGGCAGCCCCAAAACCTCACCTGTCTTGCTGTAGCGTGGCCAGGTGTTCTTGGGAGCCGTGAGCCACATGCTGCGGACGTACTGCCGCTGCCTCTGCCTCGGCCTGGGGAGGGGAACACAGCTCACACCCGCTCCGTGCTGACACCGTGCTCGAAGGAAAAATGAGATCCAATTCCTTCCCCACAGAGAGCCCCACACAGCTGTGCCCAGAGCTCTACGTTTGCCTTTAAGACACAACATAGCCTTGCTCAGGCTTTGCCTTACGTGCACCATCTAGGCCAGCCAGTGCCTCCAGCACCTCCACTTCCAGAGCTTCTCTCCCTGTTTTTGTCCCTGCCAAACTCTCAGCTGCCTCTGTGCTTCAAAAGGCTTCCCAGGTCCAATTAGGAGAGCCCCACATTCCTCTGACTCATCCCACTTCCCAGCAGGGCCTTCAAATGTCAACTGGATTAGTTTAAGCTGTACTCAAAAATGCACAATTTATTGGTTCAGGAGCAATTCAGGATCAAGGCTACTCTGAGGGAGTCACGTCTCCTCAGAAAGGGATCACAGACTATCCTGAGTTGGAAAAGACCCACAAGGATTATTAAGTCCAACTCCTGGCCCTGCACAGGAGGGACTGCAGTTTCTTCCTCAAGCACCAAATGCTTTTCCAGACTCTCTCTCTCATTCCACCTGCACTGCTCCAAGCTCAGACCACTCTTGGTTTTCCAACCAGCTGATGGAAGTGGGGATTTGTGGATGACAGTGAGCACAGTGCAGTGGACAAATGCAGACATCCCACCCAGGGTTCCCTGGGCCCCTGGAAGCAAGTGCAGGAGACACACTGAAATCATTCAGGGTTCACTTTCTGTCCAGAGGCTTTGGACTGGCAACAAGGGATAAATGGTGGAGAAACAAACAAAATCCACGTGTCTGCACTGTGTGAACTTGAATGAAAGGACTTTGAAGCGTGATTTGGAAATAAATGAGAGGAGGAAGGAGCAAAAGGAAAAGCAAATGCCAGTAAAAGCCTGGAGAAGTCTTTCTCCACCTTGTACGTATCACAGAAAATATTCCTCTGTCCCAATAAGCAATTATTAAATGAGTAACACACCCTGAGCCTGGGATTACCTGCCCAGGTGTGGCACTCCATGAGCCCAGCCAAGGGCAGGACAGACACACCTCCTCAGATTTGGAAAGGGTTTAATATCAAATTCTGGACTGACCTCTGGTCCCCGAGCACAGCACGAGCCCCAAAGTATCTCTTCAACTCATTCTCTGGATTCAAGTTTCTGAGAAGGTAGAAAGAAGAAAGAAAAGCTCCATCAGTTAAACAGTGCCAAACTCAAGTCTCTCCATCAGCATCCAGCATCCCAAAGTGCCTCTGGAAAACCCCCAAACTGTCCCACACTCCCCACTGATCAGACACAGCATGGAGAAAGGAGACTGAAACTGCCAGGACTGGAAGGGGAAGCCCTGCTCCATCAGACAGGCTTTCTCCCTGCTCTGCTCCAGAGCTGGGGAATACTGCTGCTGCCCTCTCCAGGGCAGCTGCAGCCTCAGCTGGGATGGCCCCTGGAGAAGCCTGGGCTCAGGAGCACAAGTGACTCCCAGGTCAAGCTTTACACACCAGGGCTCTGGGGACCTCTGCAGAGACTCTCCCACAGAGGACGTGAGGCTGGAAGGCCCCTCTGGAGACCGGTCCTGCCATCACTGCAAGCAGGCCTGGCAGCAGAGAATCCCTGTCAGAACCCAACACAACTCCCAGAGGAGCAGAAACATGCACAACCTTCCCAACCCTTTCAATCAGAGCAGGGAGCTCCCAGCTGCCTTCCTGAGGGAGCAGATGTCCTGTCCCTCCAAGGCCCGAGGCAGCAGTACCTGTGCTCCACATAGAGCAGAGGGCGGCTGTCGGCGCTGATGCCGCCCTGGCTCTGCGGTGCCAGCCTGGGGTCCTCGATCCTCTCCAAAAGGCTCTCGATGTCTTCCAGGTCGTTGTCTTCCTTAAGAAAGGCAAAGCCAAAGCATTTCTTACGGGCTGAGTCACGGCAGCCTGCAGGACACCCAGCACTGACAACACCCAGCTGCCTCCAGCCCATCCCGATCCCTGGCTGAGGCTCTTCAGAGAATCCCAGAACGGTTTGGGTTGGAAGGGACCTCAAAGCTCTCCATGTTCCACGCCCTGCCACGGGAAGGGACAGAGGGACACCTTCCACTATCCCAGGGTGCTCCAGGCCCTGGCCAACCTGGCCTTGGACACTGCCAGGGATCCAGGGGCAGCAAAAGCTTCCCTGGGCGCCCTGTGCCAGGGCAGCACTACCCTCCTCACAAGGAAGAATTTCCTCCCAATATCCCATCTAACCCTGCCCTCTGATAGTGGGAAGACATTTTCCTTTGTCCTGACACTCCAGACTCCCTGTCCAAAGACACTTCACATATTTAAACAACCAGCCTTCATCCTCTACTTTCCAGGGAAGCACCAAGTTACTGCTGTGAGCCTCATGAGAAGGTCTCAAACGCTCATGACTTTAATCCAACTCTCCCACTCCCCATTTTTCAACCACCCCGGGAATCCATCCAGCTGCTCACAGTTATATAATACTTTAACCCTGATTTCCCTATATTTTTGCCCCCAACAAACAACAAGTGACACATTTCTTACGTGCCTGTTTCACATCCTCCTCATGACGGCCATGGGTGGAACACAGAATTCCATTCAGGACACCCAAGCAGCACTGCCAGCCTGCCTTTTTAAGCTAAATTTAGCCCCTGTGCGTGGAGTGCCCACAGGAAAGGGATAATGTGCTCTGCATGGAAGTACTGGAACAGAGGTTGTATTATCTCTTGTTGGCAAACCAAACTGCCTGGCTCTGGGTGTCCCTCCAGCCTCCAGCTGCCTCCTGTGCCCCTGACGCTCAATATTCTTGGACTGGGAAAGGAAAAAGGCTCTCCAAGAGGGTTCTCCACCTCAGAAACTCAGTCCTGCGTGGCATTCCCAGGGAAGAGGTGCCAGCTGGGCTCTGTCATGGCTTAGCCATTCACTCCACAGTCCGGTGGCTCGGGATGTTGAGCAAAGAATCTCCTTGGAGTGAACAGGGATGTTGGACTCTGTGATCTGGGAGGTCTTTTCCAACCCAATGATTCCATAATTCTGTGGACAGTTCAGACTCAAACCTCACCAGAAAACCAGCCTGAACCTCACTCCTATTGAATTAAGATCAATAATTTTAATCCATCTGCTACTTCCAGCTCTGGGGTCTGGAAGGATGTGGAGCTGCTGGAATGAGTCCAGAAAAGGCCACAGAGATGCTCCAAGGGCTGGAGCCCCTCTGCTCTGGAGACACCTCAGAGCCCCTTTCAGTGCCCAAAGGGGCTCCAAGAGAGATGGAGAGGGACTTTGGACAGGGGACAGAGTGGCAGGACAGGTTGGACAGGGCTTGGAGCAACCCGGTCTGATGGAGAGGGATGGAATGAGATGAGCTTTAAGGACCCTTCCAATCTAAACTATTCCAGGATTCCATGATTTTAAAGAGGCTTCTTTAAATTTTGAAATGGCTTTTTTTGCCTTGAGTCTCTCCTACGGCCACCTCAGAATTCCCACTGTGCCAACCCCACGGGGGAGCCAGCCTGGTCCCTGACTCAGAACACACACAGACATACCACAGTCTCTCCTGCTGAATTCTTCTTGGCTTTCCTTTTCTTTTTTTTCTTCCGTGGCTTGTTACTCGTTGCCAGCTGCAAAGACAAAGGGAAGAGCTGTCAGCATTCCCATGAACTGCAGGGGTGCAGAGGAGCATTTCCCACAGGGATCAGCACACTGAGGGTTCTTACATGAAACCAAAATTCACCCTTCAGTGTTTGTTAGTGGGTGGAAATCGAGACACAAGGAGAAAACGGAGGAAAGCACCAAAGATTCACAAAGGGTTAAACCTCAGCTGACTTTCACATCCATGTCTGAGGCTACAAAATCAGGAGAGAAACAAGTTTAGCTGTGCCAGGTGTGGAGGAAATGCTTCAGCATCTTCCAGTCCCCAGGATAAGCTGCATTTCTGCTTCTCAGGGAAGCAGGACAGTTCCCAGTTTCACTCCCATTCCCACAGAAACCAACACCTGACAAAGGTCCCAGAGCCAGAGTGCCTGTCCCCACAGATGCAGCTGCCTCAGCTCAGGATGCTGGGGGGACTCCCTAACCCGAGGGGCACAGCTGGGAAAGCACATTTCCAGGATCCAGCAGGTAGCTCAGCAAGGGATCAGAGCATCACGGAATGGTTTGGGGTGGAAGTGACCTCAAAGTTTATCCAGTTCCCACCCCCTGTCCAGGGCACTAGACCAGGTTGCTGCAAGCCTTGTCCTGGCTCTACCCAAGAGCAGCACCTGCCTGCCCAGGGCTCCCATGTCCTACCTGGAGTTCTGGGAGCAGCCACAGGTGTGTCCTGCAGTTTGGCACACCAAACTCACCAGGTCAGGACCCCTGGAGCCACTGCTCACACAGGGACCCACTACCCAGAGCTCTCACAGCCCCTGGGCAGGCAGAGGCCACTGGCACAGCTGGAATGCACAGGGAGTGGACTTTGCTCCTCTGCCACCCAAAGCAGGGACACAAACCTCAAATGCACAGCAAAAAGTGAGACACGGGGCCAACCCCCTTTGCTCCCCCAACCCTCTTCTCTGGTGAGATCTGGGCTGGGCTTGCCATAGAAAATTGTTAATTAAATGTCCTTTTCTTTACAGAATCCTGCAAGGAAACACTTCTGGGCTGATCCAGACCACAGGAGGAATCTTGATGTCCAATGACAGCAAACCACTACGGGGAAGAAGAGGTTCAGCATTCAGCTGACACTGCTTGAAGCTTTCCCATCCCCTGTTCCGAAACAAACGCCTCCTCGAGGCGCAGCCTCAGTGCTCACAGGGACACAACGCCTGCCTTGGGTGCCTCCTCTCTGCAGCTGGAACCCCCCTCTGGATCCCGCACACAAAGCCAGCCCTCAGCTCCAAGCTGGCCCAGCTGCGGGTGGGTTCCCAGGCTCCGGTGCAGCGGCTCCTCGGGAGCAGTTACCGTGGGGTCCGGCTGCTCGGCCTCCTGGCCCTCCCTGTGTCCGTCAGCGTCCGTGCCCTGGGCCACGGCCCCTTCCTTGCTGCCCTCCTGCCTCGCTGCCGCCGTGTCCTGCTCGCTGAGCCGCGTGTCCGGGCGCTCCTCTCCGGCCGCCCGCTCGTCCTCCGACTCCTCCGCTGGGATCTGCAATCACAGGGACGAGCTGCAGGGAAGGATCGGCCCAGGGATCCCACCCAACGCTCCAGCTGCAAACAGACGGAGTTTGGGACACCCCTCGCGTCCAGCGTGTCACCCAGTGGCCGCCCGGACAGTCCCCTGCCCACGGAGGGGGGCACGGGAGCGCTGTGGTGTGTCCCTCACACCTCGGAGGAGCTTCCAAACCCAGCCTTGCCTATGCTGGGCCTTGGGGAAGGACAGGGAATGGCTGGGGCTGGATGAGGTGCCTGGAGAGCAGCACCGAGCTCTGTCCCCCCACGGACCCAGCAGTGCCACCAGGGCCCATGTGGCATCCAGCACTGGGAGCCTGCAGTGCTGGGGGGTGGCAGGGATGCCCCTAAAAACAGCTTCACCCGTCTGGCTCTGACATCCAACCCAGCTCCCCAGGCCGCTCTGCCCCTTCCTCCCAGGCCAGCCCCATGGCTGCCCCCCAGCCAGAGCCATCAATCGCACCCCGAGCACTGCCACACACACACACTGTCACCTCTGTCACACACACACACTGTCACACAGTGTCACACACTGTCACACACACACTGCACACACTGCCACACACTGTC
>VWZN01021645.1:130974-226903 GCA_013396955.1 Regulus satrapa | reverse complement strand
CCCTTCCCAGCTCCCTCAGCCCCTCCTGGGGCTCCAGCCCCTTCCCAGCTCCCTCAGCCCCTCCTGGGGCTCCATTCCCTTCCCAGCTCCCTGCCCTGCCCTGGACACACTCCAGCCCCTCCAGGGCTCTCTGGCTGGGAAGGGCTCAAGCCTGAATGGGTTTTGTGCCAATCAAAATCAAAGACCCCAGAATTGTGCAGGTGACACCAAGCACACAGGCAGGCGTCAATCTGTTCTTCCTGAAATGGGAATGATAAGAGGAGAGCACTGCTCCTGCTCCTGATCCCTTGAGTCAGCTCATGATGACTCTTTTACTTTATTGACACTGTTGTGGGGGCTGGCACAGGCTTGGCCTCAGAGTGTCAGCTGTTAATCCTCCAGGCTCCTGTGGGTAAAACCAGGACAGCTCTAGGGTTCAACACGTTTTAAAATCCCTGTGCTCACGTGTCTCTGAAGGAGGTAATGAAGTTGCAAATTGCCTCATCATTCTAATACATGCATATTGCCCTTCTGTTTGGCAAATCTGCAATCAAGCCATTGATTTGGCTTTGCTAATGCTGGCTAATCATGCAGAGGTGGAATTGGAGCTGTGACTGATCAGCTCTGGGAGCAGCTCTCTGGGGCTGACGGATTGGGAAAAGCAGGAAGCTGGGAGCACAGTGCTGTGCTCTCCTGCTTTACACGGTGGTGTCATCCTTAAAGTGGATTGAAATGATCCCAGCTGGCTGCTACCAGACACCCTGGCTGTGAGCCGGCCAGAGAATTCCATGTGTTCCCTTCCAGCCTGATGCCTGTGTCCCTGGGAAGTGAAAGTCTGCCAGGTGGTGCTCCTTGGAATTCCCCGAGTCCCCCAACCTCAGAGCTCATTGTTGAGATGGACTCTTAAGTGCAGTAGGGACCCAATTCAAATTTCAGTGGGTGAGTGCCTGGAGATGCTGCGTTGCTTTCAGCAGTTCCTAATGGACCCCGAGCTGTCCCTGGGCCAGCAGAGGGTCCTGGGGGGCCCCGAGCTGTCCCTGGGCGAGCAAAGTGTCCTGGGGGTGCTNCCTGCAGAGTGTCCTGGGGGGCCCCGAGCTGTCCCTGGGCCAGCAGAGTGTCCTGGGGGTGCTGGCAGCAGGCAGAGCATTGCCAGCAGCTCCTGGGATTTCGTCTGTTCCTGTTATTTCCCTACAGAGCACCAAGGATTCGTGGCACTCTCCCAGAGAGAGAATATTTTGTGCCCTCTGACTGACATTTCTACACCCTTTATTTCCTCAGCTGCTTGGTTTAACATTGCTTTAAACTGTTCCTTAATGTGTTCATCAGGCTTGTGTCTGTGGTTGTGTGCTGACCTAAATTTCCATGAAAAGCACTGATTTTTATGCTTGAGAGGGAGCATATCAGCATCCTGGAATCGTCTGTTATTTGCAGTACGAAGCTGCTAACATTGGATTAACATCACCCTTGACACATGCACACAAGTCCAGCTTCCAGTTCCATCTCACTCCTCTTGGCTCCTTTGTGCCCAAGTTTTCCCCCTTTTTTTTTTCCACAAAAAGCTGAATTCTCATGCCCTTTTTTGTAGTTCAGCTTATCTTAGTTTTGATTGTAGAGTTCCTGCAATCTCAGCCCCATCAGGACATCCTAAGGAGGAGAACTTTATCCCATGAACAGCAGGTTTGGTCAGCAGCTAAAGCCTTTCTGGACATTGCTGGAAGGCAGGGAAAGCAGACCCAGCACAGTTTCATTTGCACCGTGGTTTTTAGGAGGATGCAGCACTTTGCAAGTAGGTTAGCAGCTTTTTTTTTTTTTTGGCCTTCATTTGTGGCCAGCTTTAAGGCTTCGTGGCTATCAGCAGAATTTCTAACCCTTACTGCTAATGAGAAATAATAGATGGTGCTTGGAAAAAAAACCTTCCTCCCCCCGAAAAAAAAAAAACAAAACAAAAAACCCCAGTATCATGGATAGTTCAAGCCATGATATTCAGGTTTCTTTTTAGCTGAGAATATTTGGTGGCAGACATCTGTGCCATGAAAAGGCACAGACAGATAAAATGCGTGTTGTCCCAACGAGTCAAAGAAATCACTCACCTAATAACAGTAATTACACTGTGCATCTGTGATGTTCTGCGTGCTTAAGACTGTAGAAATATTAGCTAATTAATCCTTTCAACACTGCTGTGCAGTTGCTCTAGCTGGTACTGTTATCTTCCTACCGTAAGGGAAGGGAAAAAAATCGGGAAAGTTTGACTGATGTGCTTGGCAACCTCAAGAGTTTGCAGGAGTTGACTGCACTGCAGTGCCTCGGAGGCACGAGGAGGATGAAGGCACACCTGGGCAGGCTGCTCTTGCCCTTCCCTGTAAGCTGTTTTAGGACTGTGAAGATCTGGAATGAATTTATAGACTGGAAGAACAATGGATGCTGACACGGCATCCTCTGCGGAGCGGGTGTGCCGCTGTTCTTGTGAGAAGTTGCTCACTGCTTTCAGCAAAGGAGTTTCTTTCAGCACTTCAGGCAGTAAATATTTCACATTCATCTCCTGCTTGAACCCTGGGAAGAGCATGAACAAACTGTCAATTAATTAAAAGTGTGGATTCATTTTATTCCTGCCGTTAAACCTTGACAAATCTGGTGATGAACCTTGCGTGGGGCTTCCAGTCCTGAGAAGCAGATTGTATTTCAGTCCTTAGAGCTGCGGTGGCCTGGGGGAATTTCAGCTGTCTGCAGACCCCAAAACACGAGGCGGGATGCGTTGCCTTCACGGCACGGAGGCGTTTTTGTGAGCAACACGATGGAACGCTGGATGGAGGGATGGAAAGCACGTCTGAAAGCTCGTGGTTGGTGGAACGACCTCCTCCTCTATTTCTGAGGGACAAAGCTTTTCCCTGTACCCATCTGCAGGGCCTGCTGAGGGCTCCAAAGTTCTGAATGCTCCCATTGATCTTGTCGGGTTGCAAATAAAGACATTGCTGGCACCTTCCAGAGTCTGATTTTTTGCTCCTTGGCAGCCAGCTCAGAACAGGCTGGCGTTGGGCAGCGCTGTGATGCCTCCCTCCCTCCCTCCCTGCACCCAGAAAATACTCAGTGAATGGCATGAAAGGGAAGAAGAACACAGATATTGGAGTCTGTCAGGCTTTAAAACCCCAGCTGATCCCTCCCTGCTGTGCTGAATCAAGGACAAACTTACTGGTCATGGCACAGACAACATTTTTAGTTTCACTGCAGGCTTAAATGTTTGGTTTTTTTTTTTAATATTTCCCTTCTCATTTGTCAGCATCTCTGCAGTGGTTTTTGACCCCATCATGTATTTCTGATCAGCTCTGACACAGCTGAGTAGAGCTCCCACAGCTTGTTTACTTAGTTTTGAAGGAAAACTGCAGCTGGCTGTGGAAAATAAACTCAAATTATATTCAGTTATCTTCTTCAGAGAGAGAAACTGTGCTGTGGGTTCCACAGTTCCCTGGCTCACTTGCTTTCTTCGGCCCACTTGGAATCAGGCAACACTTCATGCCACCTCTGACAAGGAGTAATTTCTGGATGTCAGATGGAGCTGAGAGTGCATTGAGGGAGTTGAGGAGTGGGGGCATTAGAAAAGTGTCCTGGATAAATTCATGGGCATTGCGAGGCAAGTTGGTGACGTGGCAGGGGGGGACAGCTGGAGCGGGTCCCTAAAGTTTGCTACCCTAATTCTCCATCTCTTGGGAAACATCCACTTGTTTTTTCCACTCGAAGGGTGCGAATGGAAATCGATTCTTGTCTGAACTGTCTCATGCTCGTGAATGCCGGTGGATGTAGCTTAATAACAGCACAAGGGTGAGCCTTTGAAGATTCTTCTCCCTCTCTATGCACTAAACTGGCTGCTCCTGCTTTGATGCTCGGCTTTCGGATGCTGATGTGCACAGAGATGCTTTTAAGCACTATTGAATGGCTTTGTACTGGTAATAACTTTTTCCCCCTCCTTGAGATATTTTATTGCATTCCTGTTCAGCTTTTCCTGGCAGCTTGAAGGCTGGGATTTTCTCTGGCAGCGGGCACGGGGGCACTGTTAAAGGTGCAGCGGATTCTTCTCTTTGCAGTTCCTTCTCTGCTTTGTCCCCCAACCTCAGGAGCTGTTCCGGGGCACACTTTGTTTCCGTGTCTCCCGGATTGTGTTCCTGTGAGCGGGACGTTTTTGGCTTGGAATTGGGACGGCAGTCGCTGCATGTGTGTGTCTGAGCTGGGTGATGCCCTCGCTCTTTGATCCGCCCTCAACAGAAGCCATTTGCTGGAGCTGGCCCCAACTCGGAGCTTTTCCTCCCCTTTCCCCTGGCAGAGCAGCCTTCTGCTCTCTGCAGCACGGCAGCCAAGCCGGGGCTTTGGTTGAGAATGAGAATTAAAACGTGCTCTGCTAACGAGGAGCCCCTTTGCTGGAAAGGCTCCATGGAAAGCGAGGATCCACGGCACGGCACCGCTCCTGGCTGTAGGGTTCTGGGCAGCAGGGAAGGCTGAGAGGTTTTATAGGGAGTGCTGATGCTTTGGCTGGTGGAAAGGCCACCGAAACCACATCTGAACAGTGATGCGCCACAGGGGGAGCTCAGGGGGAGAACTTATTCCAGAGAGAAGGAAAGCTGAGCCTGCCATGCTGCTCTGACCTGGTCTTTTCTTATTTTTATTCCAGAAAGTGCCTGTGATTATAAAAGTTTCTGTGTTCTGAATAGACATTGTGCTTATATTTTTTTTTTCTTAGTACTAAATCTGCTACTTTGTACTGTTTGGCAGGTCTGGTGGAACACTCATTTTAGCGTTTCACTGAAGTTCAAGATTCAGGAAGGTGTCTTGATTAATAATTAGGTTTCTCTGTTGGTCTTTACCTGCATAGACGGCGCTTTTAAATGTAATTGGGCAAATTATTTAAATTTGCAAGGCAATAATAGCCAGTATATCTTTTTCAAATGTGGTGAAAGGTCAAAGGTTGGCCTCAATGGTCTTGGCCGTCTTCTTCAACCTTAGTGATTCTATGAAATTTGCCTCCACTCAGAATTTAGTGATTTTTTTTCCTCATCTTACAGGGTTTTTTTTCTCTCCCCCCCTCCCTTTCCACCCTTTTAATTAAGTTGCCCATCCAATTTACGTTGTGTAGCACAAAAAGAGGTTCTGTGTTAATACAGCTTGTGTTTTGTTGTTGCTAATTAGTGTGAAACAGATAATAGGATATGTTACTGCCGGGTTGGAAGTGGGAGTAAGAGGAGAAAATCAAAAATTATTAATCTGAACACCTGACATTATCTAGCACAGAGGAAGAATTCCCTGTATACCAGCAGTATTAAATGAGAATACATTTTGAAGGTGTATTCAAGTGGAGTGATTATTTTAGGATTGTGCCTTTTATTACCGCACGAAAACCGTTCTCCCCTCATCCAATATAATTTTATGTTCCAAACTGTCAAACAAAATCCTGCTCTGATTGCATTATGGTGATGTACCCAGAGCGCGTTTTACCACTCCCATGAAGAGGTTTTTTCCTTTAAATAAAGATATTTTGAGTATGAAACCTGTGAGGACGGATAATGATAGATAATAATGGCTTATATCACCTAAAGCTTATGCTGGGGGAGAGAGATGCAATTCGGAGTAAGTAGTGCTGAACTGTGGGAGGTGAGGAGCAATGTTCATTGATTCCCTGGTGCTGGAATCTCCCCGTGCCCAGGGGTCAGAGCTGTTCCTAAGCCAGGAAGCCCAGACCCGTGGCTGTCCCGTGAATTTTGGTTCCCTTCCTAGTGCCCTGTCTCTGCTCCACCCGTGTGGTGCTGCCACAGCCAGAGCCCTGCTCACCTTTGCTCTGCAGCCCCGAGGCCAGTCCGGACACGGAGGGTGGGAATGGGACATTGATAAAGGGCTGCACCCCTCAGAACCCTTCCTGCATTTCCCCGAGGCACAGAGGGAAGGCTGCCGGGCCCGTGGGTGCAGGAGCAGCCTACCCCTGGCCCCAGAGCCCAGGACACTCCATGCTGGAAATGCTGGCATCCCACACACTCCTGCTTCCCCAGGCTCCAGGCACAGGCTTTTTCCAGGGCCTCGCCTTCTCTAGGAAAGCAAGGGGGCAGTTCCTTTTTCCATAGGAGGTGCATTTGACTGCAGCACGACAGGTTTAATATTCACGTGTAAACAAAATGTTCTCGCTCCTCTGAGATCCCTCAGCTCCACGAGGAGCTTTTGATGGGCCACTGGACCAAAGTGCTTTCATTTCCCTTCTTTCCAAACCATCCCCGCCCGGCTTCTCCTTTAATTTTAACTAGACGCAAGACGAGTGTCCTGTGAATAAAACCTGTTTGCACTTAACATATTTCTGCGTGGCTCTGGCTTGCTTATCAGACATGAAGGAGCTGTTAGGCTTGTGACGGGGGGGAGCTGAGCAGAGCTCAGCTGCAGAGCTGTTGTTCAGTCAGCCACCTTTACATCTTCTCTATCAGAACTCCGTGCTCGGCTCAGAACTCGTGGTTTTATCTCTGGAGCTGCTGCTGTGATGGGCCCCGTGCTTTGGAGAGGTTTTCCTGCCAATTTTGTCTAATAGCACGTTCCACGAGGCCAAATGTTGTCTGCTGAGGGATGAGATGTACTGATGTATTTCATTGATCTGCTGCTAAAAGTTAGAGACTTGTTTTTTTTTTGTTTTTTTTTTTTTTTTTTTTTCTTGGCCCCTTGNNNNTTTTTTTTTTTTTCTTTCCTTCGCCACTTGTGTTTTTCCCTGCAGGATCTTGTTGACAGGAGCTACAGAGCTTTGGAGGCTTCTTGAGGGTCTTTTTGATGAGCTGCTGCTTTGAATGATTGCCTCGGCTAACCCGAGACACGGGCTCTGTGTAATGATATCCGTGCTGTTTCGCCTTTGGACTCCACAGCAATGTCTCTGTAAATTCCACAGCTGCCCTTTGGCAACGTGGAAAGCTCAGAGGAATTCTGGGAATGCCGCAGCATTCCTCTTGGCACGTCGTCTTTTTTGACCCAGCACCTGCTAAAATACTGATTTCAGTAACCCGATTGCCAAATAGCAAAAAAAAAAAGAGACAGGATTTTTGTTGGTGTGGAGAACTGGGGAGCAGTAAGAGGCAGAGAGGACGGGGCGGAGAGTCCCTCCTTTGGAGAGATGTGGAGAATCCTTGCCGTGGGAAAGAAGAGGGGTTTTGGATGAGCAGAGCATACCTTGTCCTTGCTGTCAAGGAAGCCGTGCAGAGCGTCTCTGGGCTCTTAATCCCACTTTTGTTTCTGGCTGTGTTTGCCCAGGCTCTTGCCCTTCTCATCCGAAGAGCTGAGGAAACCCACAAAGATCATTTAAGAGTATTCATTCTGAGCAGAATACTCGGACGGTTTTGGTTGCTGAACAGAACTGTCACGTACTGTAAACACGATGTGGTTTGGGGTTTTTTCTCCCCCCTTGTTGTGACAGTCCCGTGGTAAACTGCTGTTCAAACTAAGAGTGAAAATACTCGTAGGTGGGCTGGCACTCGGTGTGGATGCTGTGAGGTGTTCCCTGCTCCCTGCCTTGGCCTGGCCATCTCCCCAACCCCAGGAGCCATTTCCCTGTAGAATCCTCTGTTCCCTGGCTCACCTGAAGTGCCTTTGCCCGCTCTGTGTCTCGGGGATTCTTTAATTTGGTGGCAGCAAACATCTCCGCCATCTGTCTTAAAAATGCTTCTCCTCTCCTTATAGTAAAGCACAGAAAGTTCTATTAAATACCATATGAAATCAAAATAATGAGAAGGCAAAAGAGTGCATGAGATATTTGAAGTTTCTAAAAGAAGTATTTAGGCCCCATTAAAAAGATAATTATTCCCGGCTTAGGTCTTTCATTTTTTCAGGTGATTCAAGTACAGTTTTGTGGGGTTTTTTTTCCATCTGTAAATCATAGTTGGCTTTTTCAAGGAGTTGTTTTAGAGCTGATTCTTTTTTTCTTAGTTAGTAGCGTTGCATTTTTGGATTTTTGTGTCAAGGTGGTGCCGTGAGGTTCTTTCCTGTGGATCCCAATCCTCAGCATCTCCCAGCCCCAGGAGCTGAGCTGCAGCAGTGGCAGGGTGAAAGAGAAGGGATTGTCCCTTTTTGAACAGCGTGCCTGGCTCATGCTCAGACATGGGGTTTATGCAAAGAAAAAAGTGAATTGATAGACACTGCCTCCTGTAATCTCCCCGAGTTCTATGGCTGAGATCTGCCAGCAGAGCTGTTAAGCAAATCCTAGATTTCTCAGTACTTGAAATACATGAGAAAACTCTTCTTTTGTGATAAAGACTTCCCCCCCCCTTTAGTTCTTTCTTGAGCTGTCAGTTTTATCTCCCCAGGAAGACAACTGTCCTTACTTCCTTACTTTCAGCAGAACTGGATTTTCTGGATTACACTGGGTTTTCATTATCGCTGTCATGTACTTAGCAGCAAATCTCTCCATATTTCTTGCAAGCTCTCGATTTGTGATATAATTTCAAGTAATTTGAAAGCCTCAGCTCCTGGCAAAGATGTGCTAGGGAAGTTTTTTGGTTGGTGGTTTTTTTTTTTTGTTTTTTTTTTTTTTAAATGCATCTGTAGTGGAAGAATTCAGAAAATTGCAACTGGCTAAGTGAAGCCACGGAGGCACAAAGTGACTTTAGGATTTTCATGTTTGAATTCCAAACCTCTCTTACTTAACTGTTTTTGGGGGGTTTTTAGGAACCTTTGTTTCCTGGAGCACGGTTCTTTTGGCTGCCTTGAAAAGCAAGTACTGATGGAAGCACTGTGCCAGTGTCTCTAATGCTGTTAGAGAGTAGCACCAGCAGCTCTTTTAAGACAGATGGCAGAGATGTTTGCTGCCACCAAAATAAAAGAATTAATGCTTAATAAAAATGCTTCTCCTTTCCTTATAGTAAAGCACAGAAAGTTCTATTAAATACCATGTGAAATCAAAATAATGAGAAGGCAAAAGATTGCATGAGATGCTTGAAGTTTCTAAAAGAAGTATTTAGGCCCCATTAAAAAAATAATTATTCCTGGCTTAGGTCTTTCATTTTTTCAGGTGATTCAAGTACAGTTTTGTGGGGTTTTTTTCCATCTGTAAATCATAGTTGGCTTTTTTGAGGAGTTGTTTTAGAGCTGATTTTTTTCTTAGTTAGTAGAGTTGCATTTTTGGCATCTCAAAGTGTAAGGTTTTTATTCCTTGTAAATTGGCTCTGTCTGCGTTGGAGATCCACATTTTTAACAGGAGGTGGGAAACCTGACCCTACTCCTATTCCCCCAGGAATTAGAGTAATTCCTTTGCTCTAAAAGCACTTTTCTGAAATGAAAGCTGCTCCAAGGACAGGGCAGTGGGTTGTGTGGGGAGGTGTGGGGGCAGAAGGTTGGCACTGGAGATGGGACCACCATAGGGGACTGCTGGCCACAGGATGTGCCTGTGGGCAACAAATCTTCCACAAACTGTTGTGGCTGCCCTGGATCCTTGGCAGTTCCCAAGGCCAGGCTGGAGCCTGGGGCTGGAGCAGCCTGGGACACTGGAAGGGGTCCCTGCCATGGCAGGGGGGGCCCTGGGTGGGCTTTGAGGTCCCTCCCAACCCAAAGCACTCCATGAGTCTGATTCCATGGGATTACTGCCACGTTTTTGTACACAAGCTCTCAATATGCTACCATTTTCTGAAAAAAAAAGAAAAAAAGTCCTTGTGAAACATTTTGTTCTTGCTGTGGTGCCCTTGAGCTTTGCAGTGCTAGGTCCTGTGGCTTTTTGCTCTTTTCTGCACTCTTCCAGTTAATGGCTTTCCCCTTGCTCTCCTTCCTGTTACTGTGATGGCTTAGCTGAATGAATTCCCATATTTCCCACCTGCCTCTGCCTGTTCCCCCTGCTCCATCAGTGCTGGAATGGGGTCCTGTCTGGCTGCTCTGGGTAGGATTTGAGCAGGACCCTGCTCCTCTTCCTGAGGGTTTCACTGCATCATCCGTCTGTCTGCTGGAGCCTCCTCCCATGTAAGGAGAGCTCAGGCTGCTCCTCCAAGGCCTTTGAGGGCAGGGAATTCTCTGTGAGGTGCTCCCCTTGTCTTCCAGCAGGGAATAAGATGTTTCTTCTCCTCTGGAAGATCACTGCCTTCAAAGCAGTCTGATGTGTGCTGGTGGTCTCGTGGGGGGAGCTCCTGGTGTGTCCTAGACACAAATCACGGAATAGGTGGGGTTGGGAAAAGGGAAATGGGGATTTGGGGGTTGGGAAAGGGCCTGAAGAGCCACCTTGTTCCACTGCCCTGCAGTGGGCAGGGACACCTTCCCCCGGGCCAGATGGCTCTGAGCAAATCCAGCCAGGCTGGGCATTTACTGACAGACACCCCAGACAGGAGCAGCGGGCCAGGCATGATCCACAGAGCCTTCCTTTGTTTTGATGATGGTTTTTATTGCTCTAGATTTTGGTTATTATTATCCACCGTCACACCTGCGAGGGGATGAGTCTCTTTGGGAATTTAGGGAGCGCACGACTGTCTCCTCTCTGTTTATTCTCTTATTGTCTCTGCCCACTTTGTGGGGATGTGAAAATGAAGTCCAGCAAGGTTTCCCGTTGTCCTCCCAAACCCATACCGAGGAAAGTGACGCACTGGGTATTTCTGATTTCATTTTGTCAGCTTGAGAATAGAGTTAGCAACTTGACTGTCCTGATGGTGGGAATCAATTGTGAAATAAATACAACTTGTGGTTATTATGTTGTTGTTCTGGATATATTCCTTGTTTACCAATTATATCTTACCTCTAGGGTAATCAACTTTAAATATCCACCAATAATTTGAACATCAAATGGCACTTATCCTGCAAGCACACCCCAGTAATCTATGCACATACATTAGGAGGGTGCCAAAGTGTTTACTTAGACTTTAATGGGATGTTCTGTATAATTTTCCCATAGATTAGCTTCAGCAGGAAGTTTGCATGTATTTTTTCCCCCCTAAAAGCTACATTCAGTAATAATGGGTCGTATTTATAGCAGTTGTGGTGAATTAGAAAACTGATTGGGTGAACTACTTGATTGCTGCTCATTTAGCAAGCTACAACCCTGCCAAATCTCTCTGTGAGGGTTTTGCAGGGAAGTTTGGGTGATGGAATGTGCCTGCCATGGCCAGGAGCATCTGAGGACAGCAGGGATGGCCCAGGCAGAGCAGAAGTCAAAGCAGCGTTTGCAGCACGAGCAGGAAATGTCTCTTGCCTGTAGAAAAGGCTCGTCAGCCTCGTGCTTGAAGTCGTGGCGTGTTGGTTTTCAGCACAAACGACTCCTCTCCTGCTGCCTCAGGAGCAGAGACTGCAGGGACAGAGATGCAGCCACGTGGGCACCTTCCCTATCCCAAACCTGCAGCATTTCAGGTGCTGCAGGGTCCACAAGCGTTCCTCTGCTGCTCCTCTCGTGGGACCAGCAGCTTAAGGAGTTTTCTCTGTTGTCCCAAGGAGTGGCAGAGGTCCTGTGTGGTGCAAAGGGAGAGGTCCTCACTAGGAATTGTTGGCACATTGTTCAATACCTGCTCACTTTTTGTCACATATGTGTTGGAGAGAAGGATGGCTTTGGGATCCTGAGGGAAAGAAGCAGTCAAGTCTCTTGATCCTTTTTCCAGTGTTAGGTATTTTGATCCATTTCAGAGATTGCTTTTGAAAGTTCACAAGGAAAAATTCATTAAAACGTGTTCCTGTCCCACAAGGGTTATGTGATGTGTTTGGGATATTTTTGAGCACCATAAAATCAGCAGTGCAAAAAATTTTCTTAAGAAAACAAATGTTTTCATGTTCTCCTGGAGGGAGCACAATGCTCACAAGGTGTAATACACAGTAGTATTTCTGTAATTTAAAATTGATTGGAACTGCATTTATTCTGACAGGCCTTGCACAGTGCAGGGGAGTTCCTCTTCCACACTGAAATCCAACATATGTTCCCCTATGTTATCTGTTGAGGAAGATCCCTCCTTAAATATTTAGCAGATGTTTCTTATTTTTGAGGAAGAAATTCCTCCCTGTGTGGGTGGTGAGCCCTGGCCCAGGGTGCCCAGAGCAGCTGAGGCTGTCCCTGGATCCCTGAAGTGTCCAAAGCCAGGTGGGACATTGGGGCTGGGAGCAGCCTGGGATGGTGGGAGGAGTCCCTGCCATGGCAGGGGTGGCACTGGAGGGGCTTTAATGCCCCTTCCCACCCAAACCCTTCTGTGAGTCTGATTCCATGTGCCAAAACATGCCTTTTGAAGCTGGGCAGACCTTTGAAATGCAGGAGCACAAAGGGCAGTGGACACACGAGCTGCTCTATCAGCCCAGGAGAGGTAGCACATTTCAGCACAGGTGAAACAGGCTGCAGGGTGTTCCCCTGCTGCTGCTGTGGGGTGCTCAGCCTGCAGATGGATCTCATCCTCTCGCTTGTAAAACCTGGGAAGAAGAAAAGAGAGGGAAAAAAAAGATATTTTGCCCTAGTTCTGCTGTCCTAAACAGTGGTGTTTCTCAGTGGGACATCTCTTCTTAATCCCACTCCCTGTTAGGAGGGAGTCACTTTGTGCTTTGCTGGCCACGTAGCAAGTTCATGGCTGCTGGCCATGGGGCAGGGNCACAAGGGGAAAGGGCCTCAGGCTGGGCCAGGGCAGGCTCAGGGTGGGCAGCAGGATGCCCTTGTTTCCCTCATCTGTCTCAGCAGTTGATCCTGTGAGGTTCCTTGGCTCTGGATCGGGATCTGGAAGGCTGCAGAATGCTGGGATTTTTGGTTGCCATCAGTGACTGCAGCTCAGCGTTGGAAGCAGCTGCTGCTTAATGGGTAACTCATGATTTAGTGGGAAAGGCTGTCCCAGGCTCCTGTGCAGTTCTAGGATCTGATTCTTGATAGATCACTGAGCAATTCCCACCTATTTTTAGTGTTCCAAGAAAAGGCAAGAGATTAAAAGTGAAGAGGACCCTTAAAAATGAGCAGATCCTGTTATTTCTTTGCTTTCTTGCGGAAAGGAGGTGTAAACACTTCTTTTGGAAAATATTTTTAGGATTCTGCCTAATCGATGCCGTCCTGTTTTAATGGAAAACCACTTACTAGTGAGGGTGTAGACCTGGGAACAAAAGTGTAATGAAAAGATTTACAACTCACTTCTTGTACATTTGCAAAGTAGCACCGATGTAATTAAAAGTAACAGATAAAGTGGACACCAGAGAAAAGTTATGCTCCTGTCCAGAAAGCTGCAAAAATAGCAGCTGCCAGCAGCTGTTATTAAGTCCTGGATTAGTGGAAAGACCATGCGATAAAAACCGCAGGAAGGACACTAAACATTAAGATTTATAGAGGGAAGAGTGTGCTAATGTTTATTATGTGGGAATTGACTGCTTGTGGTTGCAATTGGAGGAGTGAGGGGTGACAGTAGTGACACAAACTGTCAGCTGAAGGAGAAAAATAAACAAAACAAGTATTTGAAAGTCCTGTCATAGCCTTCACAATGTGGCCCAGTGGGTAATGGATTTTTGACTATGATGAAGCTCTAACATGATTTATGTCAGTAGCTGTATCTAGCTAATTGCAGGAACCACAATAGCATTTTAAAAACGGGGCTGCATCATAATTACTGCTATGTAGAGAGATATTACTTATCTCCCAGCACTCTATAAGGTTTGGTTTCTGGATTTTTTAAGTCTCATAACCTCAGTTTTTCTTAGTTATTTCTTGAATTCTTGCAGGACAGCCTGAGGAATGTAGCGCTGCCTGTGTTGATCTGACTCAGGGCCTCTGTTACCATCACTTAAAGGGGAGATAATGAGATTAAAATATCCTTTTTTTCCAAAAGTGGAGCCATGAATAAACTCTGTTTCATCATCCTGACAGTCTGACAGGGACATGGTGATGTCAGAATATGACAAAACAATATTGTGCTGAGTGACAGGGGACTTACAGGAAGGGTTAATAAAGACAGCTGTGGGAAACTTCTTGGCTTTATTGCATTTGACAGAGAAATTTCCCTCAGAACTCTGTGCCCCAAAACCAATTAATTTCTGTCATCCAAATTTTCCAAGATGAAGTCTAGTGCTAGAATTTCAGAATTATATGGAGGTTTTTCCTCTGAAAAGACATTTCCAAAGGGAGAGGATATCATGAAGGATAAACTACCTAAATAACCCTCAGAATTTTGTGCCTTCAGCCCAATGTGTGGGAACCTACTACTGAATTTTAAGGCTTTCCTGGCACCAAACCTGGACTGATGGTCAGATAAAGGAGTTGGTTTTCTATTGTGCATACCTGAAAAGCTGTGTGTGAACTGGAATGGCAGCAAAATACCTGGAATGACATGAGTGGCTTTCTTCTAACAAGTTCCTCCACAGGGAGCAGATCCTCCTGCTCGTTTTATAAGACAAAACGGAAATGAAACAAACAGAACCCCCCCCAAATCCCCACACACGAGTGCTGGAGTGGGCATAAACAAAGGCTTTCGGCTGCCAGCATGCGTCAGACTGCTTTTCCTGGCATGCCAGATGCCCGTGATGGGGACAGTGTGTGAATGTCATTCCGAAGCACGTAATCAAAATAAAACGTACTATTCTTTTAACTTGGAGCTGCCAAATAAATTTTTATATTTGTTTCATGAGAAGTCTGCCAAAAAAAACCACCGATGGCAGCTGTATCCAGTAGCACACAGCAGTAATTTATGGAAAGAGATTTATTTACTTAAAATTTGCTTTAGAGTAAATTGAATGTGAGGTTTTACAAAATTGTATCCCTTTTTGTGTAGCCTCCCGCCTCTTTGGAAAGTATTTTTTCTGACAGGGGTAGCTTCCCTTCTTGCCCTGCCAGCAAACTGTCAGATTTGGGAAAAGGGAGCGGGAATGGTATGGATTTTCAGGTAGAAGTGAACAGTGTTTTCAACCATCCCGTGGAGTCTGAAGTTCCCTGTGCTGTCTGATGGAGGTCAGCACCGGTGGACGCCACTACAAGGACTGGAGCAAGAAGGTTAAATGATAAAATGCGGGGGCTTTTATCATCGTTCTCCAAAAATGACTCGTTGGCTGTCCACAAAATCTTCAAGGGGCCCCCAGTGCTTGGCAGCCCTCGCTGGCCTCAGCCCTGCCCTGTTTCCAGAGGGGATGAGTTTGGGCTGTGCCACCTCGCTGAGGAATTGTGCCAGAAGGTCTGCTGGGGAGCTGGAGCCGGGCAGTGCCATCATCCCCGTTTCTGTGCCCAGGTCCCCTGCGCTTTCTGCTCACTCCCTCCTCGCCTGGCACTTTGTCGGGGTCGTCTGGGCCGGAGCCGCTGAGGGCCCGTGGCCGAGCCAGATTAATTCAATGGCGAGGCCCTGCGGCCCCGTCCTTTTCCATCACTGGACAGGGCTCGGTGCCCACGGGTGTGTGGCACTGAGGGCTCTGGCTGTCTGGGGGAAGGTGACAGCCACGGGGACACAAAAACCAGAAAGCTGGAGGTGCTGCGGGGAAGGGTGAGGGAGCGACCGTGGCACAGCTTCTCCCCCTGTTTGTGGGAATTATTAAAAATTCCTGGGCAGCGCTCGTTCCCTTGCACTCTGCTGCGGTTTTTGGCTCAGTGTGCCTTGTCCTTTTCTTTCCAGCCGGGTCACAGCTGGCGCTGTCCCCTCATGGCGGTATCCCCACAGCGTGTTGCTGGTTGGGCCTCACAGCACACCAAACTCTCACAGGACACGCATCTCTTCCAGAGCACCAGGGTCTGCTCCAGGTGTTTGCAATCACACCTCCAACGAGCTCCACCTGCAGCAAATCAACTTTAATTGGGGCTTAAGCTGCAAAGCCACTCCCCGACCAGCTGGGTTTCAATCTCCTCGAGCAGGAGAGCACAAGATGGTTTCTGGAGGTGAGGGGAGATGCTCTGCTCCTTCGGGATGGGGTTGTTTAATTCCTTCAAAGCTGCTTGCTGTGCCTGTTGGTTTTGCTTCGGTTCCAATACCACGTTCTGCTCGGGTTTGGCCACCAGATGGGATTTAATGGTGGGATTTAAAAGTGTCCAAGGAGCCTGCACCGTAAGGTAACTCTCCTAGCTGAAATTTAATATGGATAATACTACTATTTTAAATACTAATAATGCGTTTAAAATTGCATAGCAGTTAAACAAACAGTAGAAAATCCTGTACCTAGAATGAAACACTGCCTTAAAGAACACTAAGGGGGAATTTACTTTCTGGGACGTAATAGCTGCTGTATTTAAACTTGGACATTCAGTGAAAGCTCTGTAACATTTTCAGTTGAGAATATCTGCACCCATGCTGCAAGAGCATAATTTTGTTGCAGAATCCTTCTTTACTGCTGATCTAAATTTATCTGAATTTATATAGTCAAACTCAGAACTCAAATCTCCTCAGCAGGGAAAAGTTGTGGCTCTTTCCCAGCTTGTACTGAAAGTGCTTCTCAAACCTTTTGCCACTGTAAGGCACTGACTCACTTCTGTTGTAAAATCCCAGAGGGATTTGGGTTGGAAGGAGCCGAAGAGCTCAACCCATTTTTCCTCTGCCATGGCCGGGACCCCTCCCAGTGTCCCAGGCTGCTCCAGCCCCAGGGTCCAGCCTGGCCTTGGGCACTGCCAGGGATCCAGGGGCAGCCCCAGCTGCTCTGGGCACCCTGGGCCAGGGCCTGCCCACCCTGCCAGCAACAATTCCTGCATCCCAATACCCCATCCAAACCCACTCTTTGTCAGTTTGAAGCCATTCCCCCTTGTCCTGGCACTCCATTCCTCAGAAAAGTCTCTTTCCACGTTTCCTCCAGGCCCTGCAAGGTCACAGTTTGGTCACCCCAAAGCTTCTCCTGCCCAGCTGAGCCCCCCCAGCTCTCCCAGCAGAGCTGCTCCATCCCTCTGCCCGTGCTGGAGCCTCCCCCGGGCTCTGTGCAGCAGCTCCAGCTCCCTCCTGTGCTGGCCCAGGGCCGGCTCTCAGCTGGGCACGGGGCAGAGTCCCCCCCTCCCCTGCTGCCCACGCTGGGGCTCAGCCCAGGGCACAGGGGGGGTTCTGGCTCCCAGCTCTCAGCCCCAGCTCCTTCTCCAGGGCTGCTCCAGCTGCTCCTCTCCAGCCTGGAATGGATCCTGGGGGCTGCCCCAAGCACCAGCACTTCTTCTGTCACCAGAATGTCCCCTCTGGCGTTTCCTGCTCTGTTCCTTCTTAGCCCAAAGTCTCTGCTGAAGCTGTGCCTCCTCTGTGGCACGAGTGTGATGTTTGCTAACCTGAGGTGATCGCTGTCACTCTCTGTCTCTCGTGGTCACAGTGCAGTTTCCAGTGGTTTCTTTTTGACAGGTGACACACAGCCTCCTAAAAGAGGTGGAAATTAATGATTGCGTTCCAGCAGTTGTAGTTTTGTCTGCAAAAAGCCACGCTGTGCCAGGTTTTGACATCCTTTAGTGCTTTATTAGTCAATAGGACAGCTGTGCAATGAAATGGTTTTTAATGAGAAACGATGACGGGACCTGGCAAAGAAAGAATGCTGAGTTAATCAGGAAAGTTCTGCGTGTTGGTAGCAGTCTCCTCCCTGGTGCCTCCCTGAGCGACGTGATTCGAAATAGCATTGGGAGCAAAGTATGGAGAGCTCTGCATGTAGCTCCAGCTTTAATTCAAACAAAGAAGGTCCTAAAAAATCTTTCCATGCTTCCTGTTTGTGGCTGATCCTGTGCTTAGGAGGAGTTGTGGCAATAAGGGCCCTTCCTTCTGTGCAGGGCTGTGCTCTTCCCTTGAAGTGGTGGCACTTGGGGACCCCGTTTAGGGGTGGTTATGGCTTGGTAGTGAGACTCAATTATTGTGTCTTTTCCAAGCTTAATGATTCTGGGATTAAGCAGGGTGGGACACACTCTGGGAAATTAAATGGAACACTGTATATTTTTTTCTTTTTTAACTTTTAAACCGGTACTTCTGTTCTTTTTCTCTTTAAACTCTCTAAATCCTATTACATTTTGTTAAGTTCGTGTAAGGGATTCTCATTGTGTGGATGGAATATTTTTAAAGTAGCCTAAAATTAATGAAGATGTAAAAAGTAGGTTGGTAGACAAGGCACAACTGGGGAGTGGGATCGCTTTATTTTTTTTCCTGCTGTGCCAAATACCTGGTTTACTTGAGAAATCCCTACATTGGAAGATTTGTGATCAGTGCAGAGAGAAATTGTTTGCAGTGGCTTTTGATGGGAATGTAATCCTTTAGTGAAAAGTTCAACTGCTTTTTTTTTTTTTTTTTTAATGTTGGAANNCTTTGCTTTTTTTTTTTTTTTTTAATGTTGGAAAAATGACCCATTTTGTACATGTCAAAATAACTGTATTAATCCTGAAACTGGTGTGGAAACAGATCTTCTGTCTTTCATTGGAATGTTAATTTTTCTGGCCCAGTATCATGTTGGCTGACTGAAATATTTTGTTTCAGCTTTCCTGGGCTTATTTCACCAGTTCCTCTCTGCCTAGAGAGGCTGATGTTGAAAGGCACAGTTATTTTATTTCCTGACAAAACGCAGTAGGCGAAGTGGTTTTGGAGTGTGTGAACTGGTCTGGAAGCTGATCCATCTCTTCCACCTGAAAATTTTCCTTCTAAAAGGCAATTTGCTTCATGCTTCCCACATTTCCTTCTTCTCCTGCCCGTTTCCTTGGAGCTGTTCCCCGAGTCCAACATGGCTCTCACGGAACTTTTTGCTGGGTTTTAAGGACACCTCTTGGTTCTTCGAGAAGGTGTTTGGAGCCAGGGGGATTTGAACAGCTGCATTTTGTTAATGGCTGTGCTGGCAACCAAACCTGGTCAGAGCTTGTGTTGTACAGACAATTCCTTCCTGGAAATAGGAGGGGCTCCTCACCCCTTTGGAAAGGAAGAATGAAAAAGTCTGGCTGTTGAAACATCGCTGAGTTGAATTAGGGATGAGAAGAAAATGGAAATTTCCCTTTGTTGGGGTTCTCCAGCCCGGATAAGGAAAGTCTCCAGGGAGACCCTTAAGACCCTTGCAGTGTCTAAAGGGGCTCCAAGAGTGACAGGGAAAGGAATTTGGGACAAAGCCCTGGAGTGGAGGAATGGCCTTAAGCTGAAGGAGGTCATGGACAAAAATAACTCAACCCTCCCCAGACCCCTGATTTTTTTGTACTTTTACTTGGTATTTAATATTTGCTCTGATATATTCGATGGCTCTAAAAGGAATTCATGCTGCAGCTACAATTCTTCAGCACTTAAAAAAGCAAGATTAATGGTGAAACTATAAAAGCAGCCCCCAGAAAGACTGCGCTGTCAGACTGCGCTGGCGTGTAACCCACTTGATATTGCGTCCTGTATTTGGGGAGGAAAGGCTGAGGAAAGGGTGCTCCCTGTGAGTGAAGGGCTCAAAGCTCCTCTTCTGCTCCGAATCAAGCAGCACTCGCTGCGTGTTCACCTCTGAGGAGAAGAGCTGCACTCGGCCAGACTGCGTCTAAAGGCTGAGAAATCAGCCCAGGCTTGGTGAGGCTGAGGAAGGAGGAGCTGGTTAATGAGGTACTGAGGTTTTGCTGGTTGGTTCTTTTTGTTTTTAATGAACGCCTCAAGGCGTGGTGAATTATCAGAATTCAGTGTTTACATCTTTATTTTGAGGCAACATTATTATTATTATTATTATTATTATTATTATTATTATTATTATTATTGAAAACCGCCCAGTGCACTGTGAGAATGTCATTGGTTGTTGTCTTCCATCTTCTCCTGAGAAAAAACGTAAGGAAAGAAAAGAAATGCTCTGTTGGGACAGCAGCAAGGCAATTCTTGCAGTTAGAACAACCTGAAACCTCGAATGCCTTCTGATAACAGAAACTTTCTATCTTCTCTAGAACTCGTGTTTCTGCCACAGTTACAGCATAAAAAACAAAACACAAAACATCCTTGTAGCCACTTCTACCTCACGCCCAGTGCGTTTATATTGCCCTACATCATGTTATATATTTGATAGCATTTCTGCTCTTAGAGGAAAAGCTTCAATCGAGGCAGGCATTCCCAGGGATGATGCTGATCCCTTTTCCCTTTGGGTATCGCTTCAGGAGTGGCTGTGCTTGGCAGGCTTGGCTCCTCCTGTGGAAGCAGGCGAGTCCCTGCAGGTGATTCCCCCTCTGGTGCGTTCTCTTCCTCGGAACCAGGTCCTGCTGTGCCACGGGGAGCTGGGGCTGGAAGGCTCTCGGGGAGTTCAGCATGCTTGGCCTCCCTGTCCCGAGGCGGGAACACAGACACTGACAGATGTTTGCCTGGATTTGCTCTGATGGAAGGGATTTGTCAACTCCCCAGGTGCCTCGTGCTGGAGTTGTGTTGGCCCCTGAGCGCTGGAAGTTTTGCCTGATCTCCACCCTCGAGGACCTCTCCTGGCTTGTTTGATCAGAGTTTTGAATTTCTCTTCCATTTTCCCAAGATAGCTGCAAGTTTTGATCTTGTTTTTCAGAGCTATTTTTACCCTTTTCATCATCATCTTCTGCATATTTTTGTAAATCTCCTCTAGAATTCATTCTCTAAAGCAGTAGTGAAGATGTTAGAGAACACAGGACAGATCTCTTCAGAACTCTACTTGAAACATCCTTCAGGTTGAAAGAGAACATTTTTAAAAACTGCTCTTGTGCCTTTTTACCTAATTGAAGAACTTAGCTCACATTTCCTAAAGAAAACTGGTGGAGGCCTTAGAGAAGCCCTTTCATATTAATGCCCTGGTTACTCTTTCAGAGATGGAAATGAGGTTGCTTTGACATGATTTGCACTTGACAAATTCATGCTGGCTGCTTGCTGCCCATTTATTGTCCCCGAGGTACCTCTAAATTGATTAGTAATGTGTTCTGATCTCTTTCTGGGGAGCAAAGTTAAGCTTACTGATCTCTAATTCCTTGAGTCCTTCTTCCTCTGATTTTTAAGATAATCCTTCTGTAGCCCTTAGGGACATCTTGAGTCCTCTCTGAGTTTGGGGTTTGCTTCTGGCAGTTCCTAAGGTAAGAAAAATAACTTGGACCTAACCCTGCTGATCTGAATAATTCTTATAGGCCTAATATTCTGTAGCTGAGGTTGGTTTTCCCCCCTCCCCACTCATTTTTGGATTTTAAGCTTCTAAAGCTGGCCTGAATACTTTGTCATATCTAATATTTGTGATGAATGACATTAAAAAGGTGTGAGCATTTCAGGCTGGCAGATGGGATTATTTCTCATCCCTACTAAGCATTGCTTATTTTATTCTTTGGCTTGTTTCCAGTATCCCCAGAATTTTCTAATGTTCATCAATTCAGGACTTTTCAACCCCTCTGAACCTTTATAACTGGCAGAAAAGTTTTTTCCACCTCCCATATACTCTTATAATGTAATAAGAGCAAGGGGGAGGACGGAGTGGATCCTGCCTGGTAGCAAGGAAGCACAGAGTGGAAATCCACCGGGGCGTGGAAACTGCTCTGGGCTCTGCTCCAAGCCTGCAGCTTTTGGAAGGTGCTCCGAGCAGCTCCCACAAGCTCACAGCTGATGCACAACCCAGATGGAGGGAAGGTTGTCTTTTTCTGCTCCAGTCCTATTCCGCTTTTAAATTCATGCCATTCTAGTGGAATCTGCTTTTATTTGAGCGATGAGGAAGGATGAGATGGAATAGTTTTGAGGATGTGGCTTCCACATCAGAAAATCAGGAGGGTTTTCCCCATTTCAGGGTAGCCTGACATGAACAGGCTGGAATGGGAGAGGGATCTGGCACAGAAATGTGTTGGGAGAGTGGCTGCCAGGCCACAGCAACCTTTGGAGAGACAGTGAACGGAAACTCAGGCGAGTCAATGGTCCAGCAGCTGCCAGAGCCACACGTCAGCCAAGACTCGGAGAAATCTAGGAAATCTGGAAGAATTGTGTGGAATGATGAGAGGGAAAAGAGGAGAAGTTAGGGATGTAAAGCTGTCCTGGAAGGCAGAGCTCTGCTGGTTTGGCAAAGAAAGAAATAGAAAGAGTAGAAATACTGAAGAAATAGTAATTTTTTTTTTATTACTCCTCCAGTAGGTGGAGAGGAGTAAGGGCTCAAGAGAGAGGTTCTGGTGTTGGCAGAGCTAAGCTTGGGAATGAAGGCTCACGACTGTGGGAGCTCAGCTGTCAGTGCTTGCAGACAGCCTGTTGCACTAGAGTTTGTGGGTTGGTGCTCCTTTGGATAAGAGCACGAAATAAATACCTGAAGGTCCTTTATAGCTCTGCAGTTCTCCAGTTTTTATTATCTTCCTGTTTATGTTTTGGCAAACCTCTGGTGATTCTTAGTCTATTCTCTTAGGCTACTTTTTCATTCACCACTAGGCTTTCTCTGAAGGTAGAGGATCCTAAAAAGTAAAAGACAAAAAAAGAATTCAGTCTACTGCTATGCATCTTCATACAGAAGTAAAGGAAATGTCATCATAAATTTCTTGGCCGGTGGATTATGTGGCAAAATTGCAAGGAAGGAAGGGAGAGAAAGGCACAGAAATAGGAGTGTGGCAATCTGGTGTCTGAATGATTTGTAATGAGACACATTACAAATTCTTCTTGAAGTTAATTATTGCACGATAATTGCTGGAGAAGGAATGAAATCCGTTGGAATGTTCTTTCAGTGCCTCCTGCTTTTCTGAACAAAAGGATGTTAACACTTCTGATTAGCATGTAATCCAGAATTAATTGAAGAAAGAAAGGGCAGGCAGAGTTTTGCAAGTGAAATGCTGTATAATGAACTTAAACTGTAGCTCTTAATTTCATTTGTACTGGAACATGTTTCAGCCACAGAGAAATCTTTATTTCCCTCAATCAGCCCAGTCTAGAAAGTAGGAGCAGTAAATTTGGATATATGCAATGAGGTATTGATTTATTAGGAAGCTTTATTACTTTTTGAAGTCTCTGCTTCAAGAGAAGGCACTGATTTATGCTTTACCATAAACATACGTGAGGAACGTGAGGGGCTGAGGGCAGACATGGCCCAAAGCAGCACCGGGCTCATTTCTGGAGCCCTGGAATGTCCGTGAGGGGCTGAGGGCAGACATGGCCCAAAGCAGCACCGGGGTCATTTCTGGAGCCCTGGAATGTCCGTGAGGGGCTGAGGGCAGACATGGCCCAAAGCAGCACCGGGGTCATTTCTGGAGCCCTGGAATGTCCTGAACTGGCAGCAACCGACCGAGATCATCCAGTCCAGCACCTGGCCCTATAGTAACCCTCCAACAACCCCACCCTGGGCATCCCTGGGAACATTTTCCAAACTCTCCTGGAGCTCTGGCAGCCTCGGGGCCGTGCCCATTCCCCGGGCAGCCTGGGCAGTGCCAGCACCCTCTGGGGGAAGAGCCTTTCCCTGCTCTGTGTGCACTCATGTTCATATCCTCAGATTTTTCTTGGTCTGCTGATTATTTGGGTTTGCTTCCAAATGGCCAAATTATGCCTCTGAGTTGGAAAGACTCAGATAAACTGGTTTATGTAAAGGCCTGTCTGACAGAAAGGCTGAGGTGAAAATGCCATCATCCGGCATTTTGCAAATTTACAAGTGTGCAGCTTTATCCTCCTCCTGCTCCCTTCTCAGTGAGGCATTCCACGTGTTAAATAGTCTTGCCTTGGGACAAAATATGTTGGGTTGGGGCATTAGATTTTGGGTTGAACTGTGTTTCTTGTACCCTTTAAGATGCTTCCTAGTGCGGGTGTCCAGTGTTAAAGTTGCCCGCTTAAAGCAGGATCTAAATGGGTTAATATTGGGATTTGCATTATTTATTTTTATACAAATTGGGGTATTACCAAATGGGTATTATTACCATGGGGTTATCTTTGTGTTAGTTTAATATAAATGAGAAAAAGAGATCATGTTCTATTAATATTGATAGAGCTTAGGCATTTGGTAAAGGCACAAATAAAGGGTCACCTTTTTTTTTATTTTATAGCAGTAATGATTTGTATTTATGTACTTTTAAATATGTTGATATAAATCTGAATGACTGTGGCATCCTATACTGTGATCAGCATTGAAAAACAGTTTTATTTCCTTTCACCTTTTAGCCTGGGAGGGCTTGGCATTAGAAAGTTTGGGCACGAGGAATTTTTAGTGATAAGGGCTGTTTTTTTTACAGAATTGGCCGAGAGTGTGGCATGCTTAAAATGTAATTAAAAAATGGGTGCCACAATATATAGATGCTAATGTAAAGCCGTGATTTCAAGCTGGAGGAGTGCTTTTCCTGGAAAGGGACAAATACTTGGTTTGTTTTCTCATAAATCAGAGTCTCCAGGGAAAAGGGCAGGAGGAAGGGATGTCTTCGGGGGAACAGAGCACAGAACTTAGCTCGCTCTGGATTTATGAAATCCTTCTTCCTTTCTGAAGAAAAGATGATGTGGAGGCTGCCAAGATTGGGTACTAGGGGAAAAAAAACTCCCTGAAGGACAAGTCAGGCACTGGGATGAGTTTCCCAGCTCAGGGGTGCAGTCATCCTCTCTGGTTCAGGGGGTATCTGGGTGTGGGGCTTGAGGACACGGTGTAGGGGTGATGACTTGATCCCCTTGAAGGTCTCTCCCAGCCTTGATGTGATTCTGTGAAAGCTGCTGCTAATCCCAAGGATTACACACGTGTTTTATATTATATTATATGTATGTTTTAATAGATGTGTTTGTGCTGAGGAGCACAGTGCAGCCTCCATGGATGCAGATCAGCAATGTTCCTGCTCTCTACACGTGTGTTCCTTGAAGGGACCAACCTCAGTGTGCAGATAGTCTTTCCCTTTAGGTCTTTTCCTTTTTCCTTTCCTTTTATAATTGTTGTTTTAATAAAGGCCGTGGAATGCAAAAGTGCAAAATAAAGCCAAGAGTATACATGGGTTATATTCTGGATTTTGGCAGGAAACATTCATGTCTACAGAGATGTCGTGGGAGGCCTTAGCTGGAGGGGTAAATTTTGTTTTGAATTTCTTGTGAGACTTGACTAAGAAATATTGTGGCTGCCCCTGGATCCCTGGCAGTGCCCAAGGCCAGGCTGGACCCTGGGGCTGGAGCAGTGGGAGGGGTCCCTGCCATGGCAGGGGAAAAATGGGATGAGCTTTAAGGTCCTTTCCAACCCAAACCAGTCCAGGAGTCTATGAATTAAAAAAAGAGTAATTTCTTTCAGTCTTTAAAAGGGATTTTGAGCCTTGTCAATTCAGTGTCAGTTTGGAACCTCAGTTTGGAAGCTGCACGAAAAAATGCTGCTGGGTGTCAGGGCCAAGCAAATCAACCCCACTGCAACTTAAAAACAAGGACAGCACCTTGCACCTGAGCAATGGCAGAGCACCCAGGAATTTATTTAATTCTTTTTTTTTTTTTTTAACTCTATGGCTTTTTTCCTGTATCATGTTATAAAGGGAATCATTCTCCCTATTGAGAGATGCATTCTGTGAAAGTGCTCTTTGAGTTTTCTTTCAAATAGATTATTAAAGCCAAAAAGGAGCATCTATTTGGAGGTGGGTCTTTGTCATTTGATTTGAAAAGAAGGAATTTTTTCAGTCTTGCTGGGCTGGAGGCTGTTAATGCTGCTCTCCCTTAGAAAATGCCAAGTGTTTTTCAGAGATCTTATTTAGTCTCGTTCAAGTGTTCCAGCCAGGTGTTCCTGCAGCTGGTTAGGGATGGATTTTAGGGCTTCAGGAATGTCTGTCGGGGGAAAAGCTGAACGATTTTCTGGGAAAAATGGGTGAATCTCCTTTTACCCAATGGGTGCTCCCCTCCCCTTCCCTCACGCCCGTGCCCCTGGCAGCCTGTCACAGCCACCCAGTAATTGTCCCCATTTTTTTCTGACATCTCTGAGGGTTCAAGTAGGAACTTCAGAGGATTTTGTGTGCTTCAGCTCATTTAAGATAAGTTAGATAAGAATAATCTTTCCAGTGATATTTGACTGAGGGTTATTTTGAGGGCACAACTCTTTTGAAATACTTTGGATTACCTTATTTTAAAATGAAGAATAATCACTCCAAGCATTGTGTGTTTTGAAGGTGTAAAAATTCAGGAATGTGGGTATAATAATTAGATTTCTGCACCTCTTTTCCAACGCTGAGTAAAACTGTAGAAGAGCTGTTGGCAGGTTGAGAAATTGAACTCAAGGCAACAGTTTGTGCAGAGTATTTGTGGAAGGAGGGTTTCAGCATTCTTAGGTTCAATATTAGGTATTATCTGGATGGGAATTTTGGGTTTTCTAGAGGTCTAACCTCGATGGTCAAGGGAGCTACTCTGAAGAGCACATGGGAAGAGAATGAATTATTCAGATCAGAAGATATCATCTGCAATCTGAGCCTTTTACTTCTTACACTGTCCCAGCAATGCTGAGATGCCTTTCACCATCAAATCTTTTCTTCTGCTGCATCCTTTACTTTAGGTGTTTGGAGGTCCTTTTCACAGTGCCACGAGTGAAGAACCAGAAAATCGATGAGTATGGTGAAAATAATGCTTTGGTGGTGTTGGTTGTTGCTGCGAGGAAATTGTTTTTTGTTTTTTTTTCTTTATGTCATCAAGATCACAACTTGCCAACAGCTGTGGAAATGTAAGCTGGAGTCCCGGGGAGGCCTCCCTGATCTTATCTCTTTTGAACAAAAGAAATTTATAAAAGATGTACTGCTTCACAAGGCAGCTCCTTCTTCCTAAATAAAGGGAAAAACAATGCGTGAAAATCTTGACTCAGAAGTCAAATCACTTTTCTTCCTCAGTTTAGCTGAGAACCGCAGCCCTCAGGCACGGCACCATCCATGTTTGATGGGCAAATTCCAGCTGCAGTCCTGCGGTGTCAACCAGCTCAAGGCCGAGCATTCTCTCTCCCTGGCCTCGTTCTTTGCCCCTGTTAGTAATCCTGCCCACGATCTTTAAACAAAATTAGCATTTAAAAAGTCATGAAGAGTAGCATCCGTGGAAAACTGGGCTGAGAGTTGCTGTTTCCTGAAAGAAAGTAAAATCTCAATTCGGTGGTGTTGGGTTAATTGTTGGCCTTGGTGACCTGAGAGGTCTTTTCCACTCTCAATAATTTTGTGATCCAGTGCTACCATAGCGAAGGCCTTGACCTAAGTTAAAAAAAAGGGAAACTCCCAAAAAATTAAACCCAAGCCTTAAGACAAACGAGTTGGTCAAGTTAACATCACATGCCACGTTTTTAAAGTATGAATAAAACCCGAGGAAGTTGGAACCATGGCAGGGCATTTGTACAGACACAGGTATTAGCAATCCTTAATTTCCTTTGGTGGAATCATGTTTAAAAGCTTCAGTGTTTGCTGAACTTTGTCAGAAAGGAAGTGCTGGACGTGTTTGGTGCCTTTTGCCAACCTAGTTTGTTTATTCTCACAGGAGACTGGTAGGCTTTCCTCATTGTTTGTAGACAGGTTGAAAGAATATTATTATTGGTCACTTATTGCTTATTATAAAACTTACTACTGTTATTATATAAGTTATGTATTGTTTTATATATATATAAAACAACATATATAACATATGTTATGTATGTTGTTATATAAGTGCACTTATAACACTTATTGCTGTTGTTATTACTATTATTATTGCGGTTATTATTAATATTGCTGTTATCATAATTATTAGTTATTAAGCAAGTAGGATGAGTCCCACTGGTAACCCCTTGAGGCCTTTTTTATCAACTGTGCCCTTTTTTATATGAAACATTGTCAAAGCTAGTGAAAGAGTGGTTATGACAGCTCCTGGAAACTCAGCATGTTTTGTTGTTTGTTTGGGTTTTTTTCCCCTTTTTTTTTAGTAAAACAAGTTGTGTGCATGTGCTTAGTGAAGCATGAAGAAGGGGGCAAGAAAGTGACAGCAATAAACCATTGCTGCATTTCATGCTACTTCTCCTGAGGTCTGTGGATCCAGGATTAAAAAATCTGGGATTTTCCCTTTGCTTTCTTTTTAGCTGAATGTTTTGAGGATTTTTTTTTTTTTTTAATTGTGGGGAGAAGAGAGCATTTGTTAAATTTACGACAGAATACTACTTTTATTCGGTTTTGTTTTATGTTTTCCAGTAGTTGTTTCTTCCTCTCACCCTCTGGAGCAGGAAGGGGCTCACGATAAGGAAAGCTGATAATTTCCTTGAAGGCTTCAGCGTGGGGAATCGGGAGCAGACTGGGGGTGACCATTCATTTATGTGTGGGGCAGCAACGCTTTTCTCCTTCCTTCTGAAAGGGGACTTTGGCTTCCATTTGAGGGCTGCAAGAGGAGAGGATCCCATTTGGCTGGACTGGGAAAGTCTGGCTCCTGATCCTTGCTGCTGTACCAATGTGCCTGGTATAACACCAAGTCATGGAATTATTTTATCTTTTCTTGGGAGTCCTCAGTTCCATGTCATGGGTTATTTGATGGGAAAAATCTGGCCAATAAAGCTTCAGAAAAAAAATTCAGTTGAGCATTAATTGAGACTTAAAGATCTTACCTAATTTTGTCAAACTTCTGATGTCTTTTTTCCTACATAACTTGAGAGTGAACAATATAAGTTCATTGGGACCTGAAGCCAGAAAATGTGATTTCTTTAGACCGGCAGACCACAACATTCAAATTTACTCTTTCAGCTGTTCAGGCTCAATTTCAGATAAGTCCATAGCATATGTCTCAGACTTCAACAGGCCTTGAGCTCGCCCTGTTCATAACAAAACTGATTTAATAAGATGGTTTCTGCCCAGTCTATTCCCCTGCGGTGTTTCCTCCCTCGTGGTCTCCTGGCTTTTTTTACCTGTGGAAACACAATTTACATGATCACACAGCCTCCTGTGTGTCCTCATCTGTTTTCATTTCTCCCCCCTACACACACACACACTGATAATCTGAACACGCTGAACAGTTCCAACCACAACTGACAGAATGGTAGAAAATGTAAAAATGGGTTTACGGAGTTTTCTGAGGGCAAAGGGGATGCTGTCGGAGCCCCAGCTGATTTCAACACTCAGTCCTTTACTGTTTTCTCTCTGGTTTAGTGCCATGCTCAGTGTTTCCCGAGCATAAGTTCTTTTCTGATTCCTTTCTCAGGGTGAGCGTCACTCCCTTGCTTTGGCAAGCCCTGGTGGTGTGGGATCACTGCCTGATGGTATCAGTAAGGTCAGGCCAGGACGGGCCCTTCCACGCCTCACAGAGCTGCTCCCAGCGGAGAGACAACGGGTTTGGAATGGTCCCAGCCCTCGTAGGGGCGGGTGAGAGTGCAGAGCCAGCTCACCTGGAGGGATTTCTGTCTGCAGCAGGAGAGAGAAATGGGCAGTGGGAGTCATTTCTCCTGGCTGAGGTTCTGAGGGGCTCTGCTTGGAAGTACAGACACTGAAAGGCAATATTTAGGCTCCCTTTCCCCCTCAAACCTGGCTCGTTCTTGGTGTCTGGATGCGTTCTTGGCATGGGGAAGAGCCAGGCCCGGGATGTGTGTTTGATCCCAAAATCCTTTGGGAGCTTTGGATCCAGGCTAACGAGCGCTGTGTTTTCACTGCTGGGTTAAGCAGCGAGGCTGGCACTGACGTTTCCATGGGCCATCGAGTTCATTCCGACTTCCCAGGTCGCAAATGCGGATCCAGGGACGCCCGTGGTGCTCCGGAGCTGTCCCTGCAGGGATGTCCTTGTCAGGGGGATTTGGGATTGCAGAGAGGGAGGTGGGTTTTATCCTCCACCTTGACCCCACCGGGCATTCCTTAGGCACACCAGGAAGGATCCTTCCTTCTTGGGAGCCCCTTTGGAGCACCGCTGGTTTCCATGGCTGTCAAGTGTGTGTGGTTTTTAGGATCCCTTAAGCATCTGTCAGTCTGCAGAATTTCCACCGCCGCTGGTTTGAAATGAGCCATTTTGGTAGGCAGAAGTCTCTTTCACACCTTGGCATGGAGGAATTATTACTCCACCAGTTCTGTCGTTGCTGTCTGGTTTTGTCGGATGATTTTGCTTTTCCTGCTGAGTGCATGCTGCTGAAAATTTCCATTTACTCCATCTGGGGATGTTGCAGCAAAGACAGGAAAACTGTTCTCGCCTGTCTGAAAACTAAAGTTATTTTCTTGTTAGAAGTGACCAAAACCCTCCATATTCTATCATTGCTATGGGAATTTTCAGCCAGGAAGAATTTCAGAGAGCTGAATGTAGCGAGTGACAAGTGTTCTAGAACAGACCATGGCTACTTTTTTTTCTTTAATTTGACTGATCACTTCGAGGACTTGGAGTCGTACTTTTCTATACTAATTAATACTTTTTTTTTTTCTGATTTAACACTGGGGGAATTTTCCCCAGTGTAGATGGTATTGGTCTGTGTTCTATTCCTTGCTCCCAGTCTTGATGAAATCAAAAGCTTGTGGGTTGCTTTTTGTTTGTACTTTTATTTTTTTAATCGGGCAAAGCTTGGGCTCCACGAGCTGGGAGGGATTTTCAGTGACCCTGGGATTCTGTCTTCTCTGTTCTGAATTTTCCTTTATTTTAATGAAGATTTCTGCTGTGCACAAACCCAATGCTAAACTTGTCGTCGCTTTTTCTCCAGCAGCGACTTCTGAGTCTGCAAGCAATGAAAGCAAGCAGCAGATTTCCTTTTCTTCTGCTGTTACTACCTGGTGTTCTGTGGCGTTGTATATCACACACTGTTGTTTCTCACCAGCGGAGTCCTTGATAATTCCTTTTAGTCTGTTTGCAGAGAGAGGCAAGTTCAATATTTTCACGCTGCGTGCAATGCTTTAGATTTTTTTTTTCCTCTATGTCTTGAGTTGTTGCCCGAGAGAAATTTTCCCCACAGGCTGCAGCGAGTAACTGCCAGCATCGCTTACTATTAATAATCACACACAAAAAATTAATCTTGGAGCTCTCCTAATTGGTTCCTCCTGTTGTGTTGCAGCAGCCAAATTGTTTAGGCCTGGCAGGGTTGCGGAGGATTCTTTGTGCACGGGCTGCCTGTGGGTCCAGAGGCAGGAGGAGCTGCTCCGTGTGCTTGGAGGGGTCAAGACAAAGCTCTCCATCCTCTGAGTGCTGGGGAATCAGCCCGGCAGGGTGTGCCTGGAGCTGCAGCAGGGAGCTGAAGATGGTCTGAGCCTTTCCTCACCTCCCCGGCACAATTCCCTGCTCTGCAAATTCCCTGCTGCTCGGGGCTGGCCGTGGCAGCCGGGGAATGGGGCTGAAATCTCAGCAGGAGCGTCGCTGCTGCTTGAGGGAACCTCAAAAATCCGAGCTGAGTTTGAACGTGGTGCTTGAAGCATTGTCCAAAATTAGAGCTCAGCTGAAATGCGTTCATTGCATCAATTGCATTGCTTTGAACACCTGCAGCCATGAATCCTCCAGTCCGTGTGGAGACGTCCCCAGCTAAAGAAATCTTCCCTCCTAGCAGTGAGAATTATAAAATGATTTGCTGAAGAGCTTTCTTGAGGGTGCCCGTGGCTGGAAAGCCTTCAAACACCTTGTGGGGTGGGAATGGGCACTGAGCAGCTGGGTTTTTCTGGTGGCACTCTTTGCACCCGTGCTTTATTTTCCATTATGCATCCACTCCAGCCAAGGGGAATGTTTTTTTGGGAATGATTTTCAGGAATGAGAGCCATACATGTGGCACGATGAGACCCAGAGCTAGCTTGGCTCGTAGCTCTTTCCTCCAAGACAGCTCTTGATGGCACTTGGAATTTCATTCTAAAATAGAAGCGCTTTCAGTTGTTGCTATCCTAACTAAATTCAGATCAATTTGTGGAAACTGCTCATGCCAGAGAGTTTCTGGTATTAGAAATTACGGAATCTGTCAGATGGGCTCTTTGCTCTCCAAAAGCGTGGATATCTGTGTGCCCATCCCAAGCATTAAAAACCTCAGTCAACCAAAAGATGAACCCCCAAAACATCAGCCAACAGACAGGAACAAACCAACCCCATTGAAAAACTCACCCCCTTGACAAAAGTAAGGAGTCCCTTGCTGAAAATACTTGGGAATGGCACGTGTCATTTGAGAATATTATGCTAAAGCCAATTCCTGCTGTACACATAATTTATTAATGGCTGATGTTGTAGAGCATTAGCTGGAGATTAACATCTTGTTAATGATCTTCTGGGGAAGGTTTTCCCAGCAAACATTAAATATTTGAGACTTCTTTCATTGGGTTCATAGTATTCGTGATGGAAGTTGGGGGTTATTGGTATTAATGCTACTAGTGGTAGGTATTATTGAGCCTTGCCAAGCCTCCAGAAAGAGTTTGAGGTACCTGAAGGGGCTCCAGGAGGGCTGGTGAGGAGCTTTTCACAAGAGCCTGGAGTGCCAGGACCCAGGGAACCGCTCCCAGTGCCAGAGGGCAGGGCTGGATGGGATACTGGGATCCAGGAATTGTTGCTGGCAGGGTGGGCAGGCCCTGGCCCCGGGTGCCCAGAGCAGCTGGGGCTGCCCCTGGATCCCTGGCAGTGCCCAAGGCCAGGCTGGAGCCTGGGGCTGGAGCAGCCTGGGCCACTGGGAGGGGTCCCTGCCATGGCAGGGGTGGGAATGGAGGGGATTTAAGGTCCCTTCCAACCCAAAACATTCTGGGAAATGCAGGACTGTAGATAATAAGCATTTTTTAAAAGTAAACAGTGCAAGATCTGTGAATTCCTGTATTTATTTCCATATGCAGAAAAAAAGGATGTGTGCTTTAATTATGCTGTTTCTTAGTTTCTGTTACATATTTTGGTCCCCTTTTCAGGTTTTTTAGGAGTCTTGAACTTACTTTAATTGTGGTGGAGCATAGGCATCCTTCTTCTCAGAGAGAAAAAAAAGCAGGGCACAGAGAATAGCAGCCCCTTGATGTGCATCTCTCGAGTGTGGGAGCACAACCAGGGCTGCAGCTGGGGCTGGCAAACAGAGCCTGCTGTTCTGCTGAGCAGGATTTGTTGCAGGGGATATGTGTGTGTGTGTATAAATATACAAACACAATTATTGCCTGGTGTTTGTGTTATAAATACCAGTGCACCGTGAAATTCTGTTCTTCAAGCGTTCTCTCTGATTTCTAAGGCTTGGGCAAGATGAGAATCTGTAACTTGAGTCACTGCAAGCTTGACAGAAATTTGGGGTTGTTCCTTGCCTGAGCTGGCTTGGGGCAGGGAAGGTTTTGGTGTCTTCAGGGCAGCAGAAGGGAGCCCTGAGCAGGGGCTGCCGTGGGTGGAGTGGGAACTTCAAAGCTTGAGAAGCTCTTGGTGAGTCACAAGGCACAGAAAGGACCCCTTGGCTTCCTAAACTCCTCCAAGAAGAGCCTGGGGGTGGCTGGATCCACTCCTGGACCCACACTTGGCCAATGGTTAAAGCCACTTTGTCCTGCAGGATTAGTGGTGGCCAATCTGATCTATTAATATAAAATGAATTGCCTATTACGATTAATAATCAGACAAAAAAGAACTCCATCAGAATTATTTACTCCACAGTATAAAAGCTAGAACTGTTATTAAGGTATCAGATTGGGTAATGTGCCGTGGCAGAGCAATATTAAAGCAATTCTAGATTATAGCAAAAGAAACAATGATCAGAGATTGATGTAACCCACCCAGACCAAAGCCCATGGGCAAATCTCTTCCACTCAGCCTCCAAGGGTGTCCTTGGGGACTGTCCCCAAAACCTAAGGGGGCAATCTCCACATGCTCCAAGGAGGAATATGTTAAAGACCCTACCCTAGGGAGAGCGGGCTGGGCTTCCACAGGACTCGTGTCTGTCAGATGACTCCGGGTCAGCTTAGCAATTTCAGGTAATATTTCATTGCATCTACCACGTCTTTACCTCTCTGTCAGGGTAAGCCAGAGTGATTTTAGCCCAATGCAGCACCAATAGCAGCACATGGTGCCCCTCTCAGCCCTGCACTGATAGCCCTGCTCAGTGCTGGAGCTGTTTGACCACATTTCCAGGCAGAGCATCCTGCTTCGGGGCAGCTGGCGCTCCAAGGCCACCTGCGTCACCCAGCCAGGGTGGACAGTGGGATTTAAAGGCTGCCTCTGCCTCGAGTTATCCAAGAATTCCTAATATGCCTGGTCAGGTGCAGAGAGAAACATCTTTTCGCTCCTTTTCTCATTCCCCAGGATGATGTTAGTCAGGGATGCTCGGCTGCTGGGTACATTTGGGATGCATGGACTTGATCTCAACGTCGCCTTAACTGGAACTGGAATGTGCCAGTTTGTTGTATCAGTTATTCCTGTCTGTCATTCCTTCTCATCCTGCCTGACTCCCTGTCCCAGCCCTGCTGGATTGCTCCTGCTGCTAACGCTCCTCCTCTGTAGATAAATAGGGAAGAACATAAATAGGTGAAGAAACCACAAAATTCACGGGGAGGCTGCGTTTCAGGCCATGGAAATCCACAGCAGGAAACACACGGTTCATTCCTAAATGGAGCAGTTGCTGGAACGGCTTTATCTTGGCCTCAGAGCTGGTCACTGAGAAGTGATGTGACTTTTGGTGCCAGCGAGCCTTGACCCTGAAGTGACAGAACCTCTCCTCCCCCCCCCAACCCCAGCTGTCTCAGGGCACATCACTGCTTCAAAAACATCTGCTCAGAGGCCGAGGGGGAGATGGCTGCTCCTTCCCTCAGCCCGGGAGCGGGAAGAGGCGGAGAAAGGAGGCGCAGGACGGGCCCAGCGGGGCTGTCCCGTTCCCCACGCTCCTTTCTGGGCTGCCTGAAGGTGACCTGCCCTTTTGTGGCTACGCTCCAGGCAGTTCAGATGTTGCTTAGCCAGGTGGGTTATGAGCCTTTTCTTTCCAACTCTGCGGGGTCACACAGTAAAAACAGGTTTTCATCTCTTTTCTCCTTCAGGGATTGTCAGGTGAGACACTTAGGACACGTCCTGGGTAATTTCATGAGGGGCTTTGTAATTCTCCCTGGTACCTTGTAATAAAAAGGGATGTTTATTAACGATTTGATGTTTCAAGTACTGTAATTTTTTTTGTGCCTTATGGAGGAATTGGTTGGGGGTCATGTCCATGGCCTTGATGGACCCAAGAACCGCTTGTTCCTGTCTCGTGCTTTGCCAGCTGCATAATGAAATGTGCAAAAGGATCCCAGTGACTGTAAATACCTGCTTTGCTTCTGTGAGAAAATCAGTGCTGTGGTCCCTGAAAGTTAATGCCCTGTAGACCTCTCTGCAAAAACCAATTTGTTAGTAGAGAGCTTTAATTTTTTGTAAATTTGTTTTCTAACGTTTCCCGTTTCTCTGTGGTCTTTATACATTGATTCTTCTCCTCGTACAGGTGGAATGTTCTGTTATTGTTCCAGTAGTGGGTTTTAATTATCGTTTCTGTCAAGTGGATGGGAGAGATTAAGAGTGTGATTTGGGAAATTTGCCATCTTGGTATGAGGTCTTAATTTGAGTGGCACAGTGCATTTGTGGCAGTAGGGAAAATGTACCTTGAATAACACGGGTGCTACCATCGTCCTGCGCATTTTATTGCAGCTCAGGTAGGAAAGGAGCTGCAGAAGCACTGAGATGTGAAGCGTTCAGGCTGTCTTAGCCTTGAGCAAATTAAAAAACTTGGCACTGAAATGGAGCTGGAAAGTCCACCACAGCTGGGAGGTTGCTTTTTACGGTTTGGGGGTTTTTTTCGCCATTTTATTTCAGAATTTCTTCCCAATGTGAACACAGACCATGAATTTTAAAACTGTTCAAACAGGGTTATGAATATCAGGATTTTGGGTTGGGAAGGGTAAAGGAGTATCTCTGCAGTACAGGGCAGTGAGTTCCTCACGAGGGCCATAACTGAGATCTGAGATGCTGACTTTTAAGTATAAATGCAGTTAAACAATGAAACAAACCAGGGTTTTTACTTCAGCTTTATTTTTTCCAGCTGCTCCTTTCTTTGAATCACCTTCTGTCTCTTCCCTGTGCTGCTCCCTCGGGTTGGTAAAGGGAGTTTTCCTCCCGTTCTCAATTGCTCCAGTGCTCTTCTTTATGAAGAGTAAGAAACATCGTGATCTGTTAATTCCCTTATTGCCCGGAATTTATCACTCTAAAAGGCTGCAACCAGTCAAATTTGTCTGCAGTTTCTCTAGTGGTCTTAAGGCCATGCTTATGTGGATATGTGTAATAATTCTAAATAGACACCAATATCCACCTGGGTCCACAAGTGGGGGTATTTCCATTGGAAGTAGCGGAAAGATCATTCCCAGGCGGGAAAATCTGGTTGGAATTTCAACGTCGTGATGGAAAGAGACACAGAAGCGATTTGAGGGTGCTCGATTTGCCATAAGACAAGAATTAATTGTCCATTTTGTTGAAGGAAAAAAAGACAAGAAGTGATTTACTTCAGCTTCTGTGGACATGAGTGCTTGGGGATGATGTGATGCTGAAGGACTCTTCACTCTGGGAGATGAAGGCACGAGGAGGCCTCTTTAATGGGAGTCTGAGAGACTCTGATTGCAAATAAAGCCTGATTTTTCTAATAGTTACGCTGAAATAATCGCTGCCAGAATAACGGAGCAAATGATGATGTGCTGCTTCCCCCACCAGCGGCCTTTGTAAAACACGAAGGCATTCGCTGCCTCCACCTTTCTCATTCCCTGTGGATGATAGGAAGAAAATCTGTCCCCAGTGCTCTCAAGAAGTTAATCCAAGTTGGTTCAATTCTACTTTACCATGTGGGTATCTCTGTTAGAAATAGGAAAAAAAAACCTCAAGACACCCTAAGTAAATCCTTCCATCAGCAGTTGGAGCAGAAGTGGTTCCCAGTGTGCTCCATCTAGGGTATGGTTCTTTTCAAAGTGTGGATCTTGTTTGGGTCCTTACAGCCAAGTAGTTAAGGCATTAACTAATTAGTTTTCATTTTAAGTTAATTTTTGCGTGTTTGGAGCAACAACGGGAGATAATATTGACATCTTAAAGTAGGTGTGGTAGAGACAAGCGGGAAGGTGCTGTTTGTATGAAATGGATCCTCTTTTCTCCCTGGCACCACCAGGGAAGTGTCACAGGCTGCTCAGGGAAGGAACAGGATAAGATGTTTGTAGAACCGCTTTAAAAAAAAAAGAGAAAACTCAACCCCAGGCGTACTTGGTGTAGTAACAGGTTGGACAGGCAACTGACAGAGAGGTGCTTTCATTTCAGAGACATGGGTGCAAGTTTTGCTGGCACTGATCGTGAATTTAGGGTAGGTAAATGCATAGAGAGGAGTTATGCGGGGTTTGTAATAATTTCCCCTTCATCAAGGCATTCCAACCAAGAAGTCAGAAGGAAAAGAACAAGGGAAAGAAATGGCACAATTACCAGTTAATTTAAAGTAACTAATGTGTATTAGGCCCAGTCAAATGAACCGTTTAATTTTTGTTCCTTCTTGTTTGTAATCTCATAAGTATGAGTCATTGGAAAGCCAATCTGGCTCGGTACAGTGCGTGCTGTTTTATAGTCCTTGCTCCTTGCCAGCATAAGCATTTCCTTGTTAATGCCTCACATCTGTTCTTTGTAATTCAGTGATTATGTGCAGGCCTCTGAGTCCTCCCCGTTTGTTTTAAAAGGACAGCGGGAAGCTTCGCTCGCCTGAGATTAAATCAAATGTCTGTGATTTATCGAAGTTTGGGTGTCCCGGGCTGCCTCTCCGCTGCTTTGGGTAAATGAATATTTTTAGCAGAAGATGAAAATAGGGACGGTCGGAGAAAAGTCATCATCTGCAGTTGGAATCAGCTGAATGTTTCGGAATTGAGTTGGCAAGTGGCTGCTGGAGATTTATACAGCTCCCTTATCAGTCACGCTCAGGCTCCTTGCAAGCCTTTCTGATGGCTTTTTTTGTTTTATCCAGCATTCAGGGAACAAGGTTTCCTTCCGTGGGGATCTCTGTCCACACAAACACGGGCTGTTCATGTCCAACCGAGAATTTGAGTGTTCAGTAGAAATCCTCCTTACGGCTGAGCTTATGGGCCATTCAGAAATACAGAAAGTGGAGGCATCCTGTAGTTGAGATGACTGATTGCTTATGCTTATATGCAGGATGGGAGGGCAAATGATGTGGAAATAAATTAGTTACCTGGTTTGTAAATACTTTAATGCCTTCTGTGTTCCTGAGGTGCTCAAATACACAAAAGGGCAAACATAATCAGATAACTGAATCATCATGAACGGTTTTACTGAAGCACATAATAAGCTTTCAGGTGTTAGAGAGGGAGGTTTATTATTTACAGTAGAGTGGAACCAAGAAAAATAAATCTGTTTGTGCAGACGAAGGTTTGCAATTAAAATCCCTCACGAGACTGGAGTCTGATTCAGAGCTCTGTTAAAGATATCTGGGTCTCTGCTTTGAGCTTAAGATAAAGGGTTCTTCTCTTCTGCTTTCTACTTTTCTTTTAGGATTCTTCCTTGGAAAGCTGCGTGAAGATGTGAGTTTAGATCAAGCAGGTGATAATCCTTCAGCAAACCCTCTCAGACTTCACACGCTGTGGCAGCTGGGAAGCCAGAGGTAGATCCAGGAGCTCTGGCTTCCACGTGAGCGCTGAGAGTCCTTTTAGGCCCGTGGGAACTCAAAACATCTTGAACCAAAGTTCCTCTGCCCAGCTGCAGGCCGTGCAGGAAAGCCCCCAGCCTCTTGTTCTGGTCTCGAGGTTGGGCTCTTTGCTCTGCCTGTGCCTCTCTCGTCCCTCTGTGTGCCATCTCCCTCTCCTGACTGGAAGGTCTCGGCTCTCTGTCCTTTCCTTGGGCCCTTTCCAAGTCCCCGATTCACTTGTTGAGGTCGGGCAGTCAGAACTACGCACCACGAGTTTGTTCTGTGGATTTTACGAAGAAACTCTTTTTATCTTTTTCTCTTCTGTTTTCTATCGTCGTATTTTTCTTTCTAAGTGTCTGCTGAGGAGTCTGAACTCATCTGCTGTCAGCATTGCCGTTGCTGCCTGTCAGGTTCAGCAGTGCCCAGTGCAGCTCCTGGCTCTGCTGGGTGCTCATCCTCCCCCCTGCCTCCAGCCCCCCTCTCCAGAGCCCTCAGCCATGCGGGCACCCCAGCTCTCCTCCAATATTTCTTATAAATGGAGGCATTGGTTGACTTTTGTGGAGGATCTCAGATGGGGAGTGGATGATGCGAGCACATTTCTCCTATTACCGATGCAAGATAAATTTTGATTTAGTGATTATGTCTTCCTTTAAATTATCCTGTATGCCAGGGATATAATAGCTGCTGGTTTATGGTATTTTAAACTCTTCTATGGCTTTGGTTCCATCATGTTTTTGAGGTTTTATGATTACAATAAAAAGGGCCTTGTAAAATTATTTATATCTGTAATACGCATTTCCTTTTACAGAGAGGCTGTTGACATCCTCCACTGTAGGGTTCAGTATTCTCTCACAAAACAGATTTAATTCTGTTTCTTATCCAAGTCATCACATTAGGTACACAGTGCACATACCTCTTCCTTTCATGATATTTAGGGGTTTTTACACCTAAACTGACATTTAGATAGAAACAATAAATTTACTTGGCTCTTTCTCAGTATCCTATGAGAGGCTACATCAGGAATCGCATTTAGAGTACTGACATTTCCAGCAACAATACCTGTCTTGTAAACCCACTGGATGTGTTGACAAAATCAAATTTGGTTAGGAAAAGGTGTAGGAAAATGATTTGCAATAAAAGCAGGGCGAGGGAGGGGCGCTGGCAGAGCGCTGCCACCCCCATCCCCTCAGCAGCTCGATGCGATCCCAGAGCTGGCATTTCCCTGCTGAATCAATCGACTGGGGCACAGTTAATGCTGGAGAAATGCCAGAGCGGTGCTTGGAGTCTCTCTTTGAATATGGTATGTGGAGGCACCAGGCAGAGGATTCCCTGCAGATGAGGAAAAAAAAAAGAGAGACAGAGAAATCAGCCCTCTTAGTGCTGGGATATTTTTAGATTCCCACGACCTGGTGAATAGACTCAACACAGAAGATATTAATTGCTGGTACAGTCAGAAGTATTGAGAACGTCTGGATTTGCAGCTGTGATTCATGGATGCTTCAATAATTTTAATTGTGATCATTGCTCCCAGTAAAATTCAAGTGAAGTGTCATGTTAGAGATAAACTCTCGGTGCCTTTGCACCCAGCTGACTTTATAAAAGTGTTTATGAGCTGACTAAACACCATAACCATAGGAGGAGACTTCTTAATCTTTAATACTTTGTTTACTTCAGGGTGCTGACAGCTCAACTTAAACCCTTCAGACTTAGTTTTGAATGAGGCGTGCTGGGGGTGTGTCTGCAGGAAATCCCAATATTTACTTTGATTCATTGCAACTTCGAGTTCCAATAAGAAAAGGTGTAATGGACAGTTTTACGTCAATTTGCAAGAGTTTAAGTGGGTTTTGTTGTTTGTTTGTTTGGTTTGGGTTTTTGTTTGTTTTTATTGGAAGCCTGGCTCCGGGTTAAACTTTTTTTTTTTTTTCCCCTGGATTAAGGTCAGAAGTGGGCAACACACTCAGAATGTAAAAATGCAGTAAAGATTGTGGAGTCCTACTCTGAGATTTCCTTTAAGAACTTGCCTAACTTTGGTGTTTTGCCTTCTGTGTAGAGCACAATACATTTAACAGAAGGAAATACTGAATATACTCATGGCGCATTTCACGCCCTTCTTAATTTTTTCCTTGTCTTGCTGCTTCTCGGGTGTTCATTCACAGAGCAAACCAAGTGCATCTCTGTTTATGTACCCACCCTGGCTCTGTGTGCGCTCTTTGGGAACGCTGTAACTCATTGCTGTTTGTGAAGCAGAAAATCGCTGGGGTGTCTGAGGTGCAGCTTTTAATTCCGTCGAGGGCCGTGAGGAGGAGCGAGCTGGCCGTGCCACCTCAGGGTGTGTGGGTTTCTCTGTAAAATGGGTTAGGACTCGGCCCGCCTCAGCTGTAGCTCAATGTTTTTAATTTGTTTCAGTGTCCTTTAATGGAAAGGCTGAAATTTCTAAGCGTAAAAACAGAAGATGTGCAGTGGATTAAAATTAACATACCAGCGGTTGTTCGGGTGTAGAAGGTTTTTGAAGCCGGGTGCACCTGAAAATCTTTTGCCCTTGCCTTAAGTAACTTCATAGGCTGACTGGAATTGGTTATTTCTAAATTTCGTAACACAAATCTGGAGCAAAACCATTGCCATGAAACATTTGAATACCGTGATGACCTTGATGGTAGGATTGCATTTTCTGCTCTTCCCTGTGAGGGTGGGCAGGCCCTGGCCCAGGGTGCCCAGAGCAGCTGGGGCTGCCCCTGGATCCCTGGCAGTGCCCAAGGCCAGGCTGGACGTGGGGCTGGAGCAGCCTGGGACAGTGGGAGGGGTCCCTGCCCATGGCACTGGATGGGATTTAAAGTCCCTCCCAGCCCAAATCCTTCTGGGATTCTGAGCAGGACAAGTCTATGACAGATCCCTGGGCCAAGACCCAGGGCATCCACATGTGTTTGGAAAAGCCTAAAGCATTCAGATTTCTGCTGGGGCCAGAGCTGAACCATTTCTTCACATACATAGTTTCAGAGAGTCTGATGTGCTCCAAGGAATTCCAGAAGTTTCCAGGTGGAATTTTTGCCAGTATGATTTCTTTTAAGAAATATGCAGATTAGGAAAACAAATTCCTATGTGTAAGAGCAGGATTCTGCTTCCGGGGAGTAGATCACAGCTTTAGTTACAAAACTCAGGCTCAGCTTGGCATTAAAATGGGAGAAATGCTGTAATGGATCTAATTTCAGCTGCTGCAAGACCCAGCTCAACATCATCTCCATTTGGGCAATTAGTGACCAGATTATTTCAAAATATGCCAATCCAAGCAAGCTGTTTTAGCCGTGGCAGCTGAAAATGGAACTCCTGCTATATTTGGTTGTAAAAATAAAGTATTTCTGTAGTTGCACTGACTGGTGCTGTAAGTCCAGCATTAATCAAAGAGATGTATTCGTGGTTGGGGGGGTTGTGGTACAGCCAAGGAAGGATGGATGCTGGCAGGGAGAACCTGGAATCTGGAGTTGTTTGAAATGGAATCACTTAAATAAGAAATCAAGTAGGCATGTTCTGGGCACCTCTGAGGACAAACAGATAATCTGGCATTTTTCTGCTAATGAATCTCTTTACATTAAGATGAAGAAAGCCTTGGCTTGAGGCAGATGTGTCAGTGATGAGAAGGCAGCAGCTTCTCATCCCATCCCCAACTCTGGGAGGGATATTTCTTGCCAGAACACAGGCTTGGAGAGGAGAACAAAGAGGAGATGTGGGAACTGAGTCAGGAAACTGCTCCTGGAGAGGGTTTATTCCCATGTAGCTGCCACTCTTGATTTGGATTTGGATCCCATCCCCAGCATCTGTTCCTGGCCGTGTCCACATCTCATTGCTGAGCAGGGCAACAACTTTCCAGGTTTGTTCTGGAAATCTCTTCACAAGGTTTCCCTGATCTGAAGACACCCCTGGGCACCTCCCGAAATGAGGTTCATTCACTGGCGTTGGGGAATTTTCCTTCCTTCCTATGGCTGATGGTGGCTGAGGAAACAAATCAGTGAGAGGCCTCTGAAGTACTGATAGGGGCAGCTCTGTTACAATTGAAATTGATGAGAGGATTTGTCTCTACAGCCAAGGGTTGTTGTCCTAATGTATATCTATTGACCTTTTGCTTTAAAATCACTCGAATTATTGTGTGCCTTCTCATAGGAAACACCTTCGTTAACGCCGTCAATTTTGTGTCGGGAAAATAACAACTGATATTTGGATTGGTTTCTTTTGGATACTTCTAGCCAGTTGTTTTGATCCCCCCTGCTCTTTGAACCTTGGTAATTCCCACCCTTCAATTTAAGGGTTTTAATGTGGTTTCAGTGGATTTTAAATGTATGCAGTGCTTTTTGTTCTGTGAGCGCAGTTAAGAATTGCTCTAATTAATATGTTCATAAATGTTAATGAAGAGGCACGTAGTGAAACATTCTATGCTGTATTTACTGGGGTCTAAAGCATATGTATTTCCCATTTGGGAGTTCTGCTCTGCAAAGTTTTAAGTGCAAAGTATTTCAAGTTAAGAATGGGCGTAATTCAGTTTTTCCCCTCGAGTGCAGCAAAGTGATTTTGTTAATTTTTCATTCTCCCTTTTAAGATGAATGACCCTACCTCTGAGTTTTTTTCTGATGCTTTCCATGATTTAAGCAATCTTTCTTAATTGACTCTAGAGCCCTTTGTGTCCTGGATGTGTGTTTGATGGAAATAGGAGAGGATGGGACATGCTGTACTTCGATTCTGAGTTATAAAGCAATTTGATGGCTTAATTCAGGTCACACCTGAATCCTGAATCAGGTCAGGATTTAGTTGAGCACCTGAGACTTTTGAACCTTTGCACTTTGCAGGCTGTTTGACCTTTTATCTCTTGCCCAAATTTCTTGCTCTGGGGTGAATATTGAAGGACTTTCTTGACCACATCCTTGCTAAGCACAGACCCTTGAAGGAAAACCCTGAAGGAGAGGGAAAGTTGGATCAGACAGGAAAGTCTCTCTGATAGGTAACAACATGTAAGAGAACTTTTTGGAACAAATGCCTTGATTGATATTAGAGTGTCTCTTTCTTTCAGCACACATTAGGTACACACTCACTGCTCTGGAAAACAAAGGAAATGTATCTTTCCATGTAGATTTGAGAGAGATAATGCCTGGAAATAAAATTAGTATTTTCCATTTTCTTTTAATATGCTATTTGAATTCCAGGAGATTTTCAGGTGCTTCAGTACTGGGTAGGGTAGGTCTGTGCTTCTCCTAATTTCACCCCTTTCATTTGTTTTTCTCCTTATATGCAATTTAATAAGGCAACTTGGTAGTCCTGCAGTGTGAGATCCACGGTTGGCTTGATCTTGTTTTTCATTTTTCTAATGGATTTTTCCTCCCTAATGCTGCTTTTCTCCCCCAGTCCTTGACATATTCTGAGGAGCTCTTGCTCACCTCTGAATTCTTTATTAATGTTGAGCACACAGGAGCGGGGGAGGATTGCCAGCCACGGGAGGAACACTGGGCTAAATGTCACTTGTCTGAGAGCAGCTTCTGTGCAACTGGTGCTGCTTTCTCTTCGTCCCCAGAGGAGGGGACAGGGGGGCTGTTTGTGACAGAAAGCCGGTCCTGGAGAGCCAGCCTTTGTTTTGGGGAGGAATCTTTCTCTTTGAGCTGCACAGCCCGTGACACCGGGGTGATCCACGCCTCTGTGTGCGTGTGTGCATTCTATGCACAGGCTGTAATCAAAGAATTCTTACTGGGAAATTTGGAATCCAGGCACTCCTAAGAAGTGCTGGCTGTACTATTTACCGTATTCTTCCCCCTTTGGTGCTGAGCCTAAGGCAGGAGCCTTAGGACCGATTCCAGATGGTTTCCTGACAAACTTCTGCCTCCATAACTCCAACCTGCACTTCTTACATGTGCTTTTTGTGGGTAACTTTGTTTCAGCAGCTTTAGAAAAGTTCTGGTTTGTGCTGCTGAAAGCCAGGAGGAGCAGGAATAACTTCCTCCTGAAGCCTTGCTCGGTTTCATGGGTATTTGAAGCATGTGATCCATGGCTGAGAGGTGCTGTGTGTCCTCAGGGGCTCCAGGTCCCCTCATGTCCAAGGGGATTATTATTCTTCCACAGCAGCCCCTTACACAATGTGCTAGTTTCAGATGGAACCCAGCCCAGAGAAGTAATAGACTAGTAATTTACTAGTAATAGTAAATCAGAAAAAGCTATGCCTCTGTGAGATTTTAAAATCGAAACCCCGGGAAAGAGGGCTCTTCTCTTTTTCTCTCCGGCGTGAGGGGAGGTGAGGCCGGGAGGGCCCGGCCGAGTTCTGTTTATCTTTGCATTCCCGAGAGGGCCCGGGACTGGAAATGCCGCTGCTGTTGAACACTGCTGAGCAGGGGGAAGGAATGGACTACAGCAGCCACATGCTGACTGTTCCCCCAGCTTGGCTCCCATGGAGGATTATAAACAGGGACTGAAAACAGCCGGGTAACCCGGGCAGAGACTGGCAGCAGCCTGCCAGCTGAACATGGACCCAGCCCGGCCCGGCCGCTGCGTTCTGTCGATGCTTTGCCCAGCCCTCAGCCTGGATTCCAATGTTCTACTGTGGTTTAATTCTGTCTGCCTGCCTGTGAGAGATTGAACTCCTTAAGACCCAGACTGAGATCCACAGACATCGATCTTGAGTGAAAGGAAACAAGGATTGAGGAGGGACAATGTAGAGGAACAGCATGGAGACGTTTAGGGTATTTGTGCCTCTAATTTGGAAGATTAAGATTTGTTTCAGCCATGATTTCCTGCGTGGTTAAAGGAACTATGCTGTTCTGCCCTGCTTCCTTGTCAGCTGAACTCATCCTATAGGTTGTGTTCCCAAGGCTTTAAGCCATGGCATTGCACAGACATTTTTCTTGCAATTTAGATGAAATTATTAATTATTATTAATTATTTTGACCAAATTTATATTATTTATGGATTAAAAGTTTCTAATTTTTTTTTCATTAAGAAAAAGTGGCATGAAGACCAGAGCACTTGGTTCAGATCATTCCCTGCTTCCACCTTTGTTGGTGCAGCAGCTCCAGCTCTGCTGCTCAGCTCTCGAGGCTCCTGTGCCTGCTGCAGCCCCCCAGGCTGCTGCGGGGCCTCTGTGCAAATCATCATCAGCCCTTTAATTGGATATTAAAAACTCATTCCAGTGGGTTTCACTTAGTTTTTATCCGAACCTATTACTGTCGTGAAATGCAAGCTTTTTCTGATCTTTCAAAGAAATGAAAGTTTGCAATTTTCATCTCTTACTGCCCTTTTCATTTGAAAAAAGTGCCTTGCACTTTATTATTTTTCTTTCCTTAGTGTTTTTGCAATCTCTTCCCAAAATGGTCTTTATTTAAGGCGGAACCCCCTTGTTCGGATGAGAACAGACAAGAAACATTCCCCTTGTGTTTTCTGCATCCTGGTGAACGCTCCTGAGCCTCTCTTTAAGATCCCCTGGGGTTTGCTGAAGGCACATGAGGTTTTAATCTGTAATTAATGACGAATAGTAAGAGTTGAGGGGCTTTTTTTGCTATCTGAAGAACAGTGCACTGAGCAGCGCTCTCTCTTTCTAGGAAATATTGCAGGAGGGTTTGGAACAAGATGACCTTCAAGGTCCCTTCCAGTCATTTAAGATGATCTTTAAGGTGCCAATCTAAACCACCTCTGGGGGTGGTTTAGGGGATTGGTTCTGGGATTTTTTTTTAAGCTGTTTATTGCCAGTCTAAAACGCCTGGAAAGAGGCTGGGCAAGAAGAGCTGAGCTCTTTCTTTAGAAAGGAAACCTGGCTGTTTTGGAAGGCACTTCCCTTGGGGCCTCTCTCTGCAGGGTGCCGCAGCCTCCCAGCTGTGTTCCAGGTGTGCTGTGCCCTCCTCTGGGGCGTGTCTCCTCTCTCACCCTGCTTTCTGTCCCACAGAGCATGGGCTCCTCCGTGCCCCCAGTGGGAGCAAGGGGCAGCTGACGAAGAGAAGTGCCCAGAGGAGAAGGAGGGACGCGCTGCGGTCAGCTGGAGGCTTTGCTGGGAGCCACGCACACCCAGGGCTGAAAGGTGAGGAGCTTTTTGATGTTTATTTTTAAATTTGGGTAGCTGTTAAATGCAGGAATACAGTTTTTTAATAATAAAGAGAACAGTCCCAAGGTCCCCGAGGCTGGAAAATCCCTCCCAGCCTGTGGAGCCCAGGCCGTGCCCGATGCCCACCGTGTGCCCAGCCCGGAGCACTGAGTGCCACGGCCAGCCCTGCCTGGGACCCCTCCAGGGATGGGCACTCCACCAATGTCCCCCTTCCAATTCCTGACTTCCTTTTCCAGGAAAAAAAAAAAAAAATTCTCCTTGTATCATAATATTCTCCTCAAATCAAGCTTGTGATTTGTCCCTAATACGTATCTTTGTTAAATTGAACTGTGGAATCGCATGTGTTAATTTGCTCTAGTTTAGTATGTTTACATAATGTTTAATTTTCGGTTGGTTTGGGTGATCTAATGTCCTGGGGGAAAAAACCCAAACTTCTAAAGAGCTCACTCTTCCCTGAGAGGTGAGAGGTGCAGAGATTAAATGAAATACCTGAACACTGGAGTGACAGGAAGGAGCAGGACGAGATCCTTGCAGGAGGCTGAAATGAGATAAATGCAGAATGGAAATGGAGAGTAAGAAGGAAGTTTCCACAAGCAGCTCAAAGATGGGATCAGTTCTCGTATTATTACTCGATGCTTTTAAATCCCAATCCTACAGAATTCAAGAAATGCCACCACGGGGCTGGGCAAAGCATCCTGAACTAGGGTTTGCAGAGAATATCCAAACATGTGAGAGTACTGTTCCCTTCCAGCCTTTTGTTATCTGTTTGCACCTAATGGAAAGCATACTTTTCAGAAATTGTGGATGAAATTGTAGCTGGCAATTAGTGGCAATTAGAAAGAGAGTGTGAATTCTCTTCCATGCATCAGGAGCAGAGCTGCTCTTGTGGAGTTTGAAATGGGAAGTGTCTGCTGTGCGAGGCACAGGTTGGGTAATTTTCCAGACGTGACATTAAAGTATTTGCTCATCACACAGCTGCCTGAAAGGGTTCCTGCCCTGTGGGGAATGGGGTTATTGAATGTTGCAATAGATTTGCAGTTTGTGTTCTTGATCATCTCAGCAGTACAACCTGACCTTTATTTGTGTCATCACCTAAAACTTGGTGTAATTAATTCCAGTGCACAAGATTACTGTAGTCACATCTGCTTCCTTTGTCAGCCAGCCTGGTTAATTAACATTTGTGCTGGAAATTCTCAGTGAGATCTCCAAAGGCAACATTGATGTAATTTATTTCTGGGGGTTATTTTGGTTGGTTGGTTGGTTGTTTTTCAATATTATATGCAATGTTTTAGCACATTCTCTCCTGGCTGGTTTTCCTTCTGCCAAGGTGGGGGATCCCTTGAGCTCGGTGATGCCGAGTTAATAAAATTGCTGAGAGGTTTTTGATGTTGTACCTGCGCTTTTACACACAAGGGGTGGTCACACAGTGTGTCAGGAGTAAAATCTCGTGTGTGTCAGGAGTGTGGAGCAGCAAATCCTTCCAGCATCACCAGCTAATGGAAACCTGCCCCCAAGATTCCACAGCTTGGTCCTGTTGCTTGGTAGGTTCCTGTACTAGGTTGGGTGTTATCTAGGCAGAAAATTCCTTTATTTTTGTGGAGAAAACAGGTTCATAATTAACCTAGACAGGAAGTTCTAAGCTACTTTTTATGTCGCTGTTTAAGAGCCTATCCCCAAATCACCCTCGTTTACAAAGTCAAATGATGATACAGAAAAAATAGAAAAGTCAAACAGAGCAGGCTGATCATTATTTATAGTTTACATTTAAACTTGTTTTGTAAGGCCTAACTAGGATTAAACATCCAGGTGATATTTGTGCAAAACGGCAAACATCGAGAGATTCTGACGAGTTATTGACATTGTTTCTCTTTGGCATTGCGGGTGTTATCTCAAAAATTTAAATTGAAAGCAAAATGCTGAGAAATAGGGAGTTATAAAATATTTGTTCTATTATAATATGAGCCACCCCAACCAATTTAAGAAATCGTTACCTCGCAGGTGATCCAGAAAGGTTTTTCACGTGGGCCTGCTTCCAATACTGCTCTTGCATATTGCAACCACCACAAGTAAAAGTGATACTTCAGAAACTTCAGAGTACTTCTGATACTTCAGAGTTGCAGCAAACATTTGGAATAATTCTTTTCCCAAGTGTAGCCTCATATAATCTGCACCACACACAACAACAACAACAAAATAGGCGGAAAGCGATTATGTTCAAATCAGTTTTCAGTCATGTAAATAAAATGTTTTTTTCTCCTGCTGTACTCAACCCAACTCTTTCAAATGATGCTGGATTGTGGTGTTCCCTTAGCACTCATCAGCTGTGGTTTGCACTCCAGTCCTAGGGGAGGATTGGAGTAGGAGCTGTAGAAAACAAAAAGCTTGTGTCATTATTTTCCTTCACAAATGCTCTTTTTCTCTCAGGCTTACTCAAGTAAACGTGGTCAATTATTTCCAAAACTCACAGTCACTCTTTTCTTCCATCCCAAAATGAAAAGCCTCCCCTTGTTCTTGAAGGCTGCCATAGCAGCAGAGTTATCTTTTTTTTCTATTTATTAAGCATAGAATGATCCCATGGCTGCTCAGCTTCTACCTTCAACTAGATTAAGTTTCCAATTAAAAAAGAAAAAAACCCCCCAACCTCTATGTGTGCAAGGGCCTTTTTGCTTTTCGTCCCTGACTGAATTCACAGAGGATTTGAAGGAGAAAACTCTGTTCTGAATGTTGGTCCTTTGGCAGCCTCGAGGGCTGAGCTCTCATCTGGAGCTGGTGACAACAGCAGGGGTGCAGAAAGCTCCTCGAGTGGTGGCTGATAACGTATTACCCCAGCACTTACTGGCATGTGGATTGCACACCTCTTCCTTGGCTTCTCTTCCCTTCCCCAAAGCTGGCAGTCACTTCAGATTTACGTAGAGATTTCCTGGAAACTTCTTATTTCTTAGCAGTGGCACCTATGCTGATGTCTGGAAGCTTGATTGGAATCAATAAATGTAATGAGTAGCAAGATTAATTCTCCCGGCACTCCAAAATCTTTTGGCAGTTGCATTAAACTTTCAAACCCCGTATAAATTTCTCAAGGAAATTTATTTAGTGAACTCCAGTTATGGCTGTCTTGGACAATGCATGAACGTGATAAAAGCGTGGTTGGGAAAAGGGAAGGGGCAGGGAGAGAGCAGACGCTCAGTGCTGCCCAAAGTCGGGGGAGCAGCAAAGTGCTGGTGCTTGTAAATCACATCTCGTGGGCTTCCTCTAGAAGGAGAACATTCAGCAGACTCACTGCAGCACGTGGGAATGGTTTTTGGTCGTTTTCCTTTTCATAGAATCATGGAATGGATGGGAAGGGACCTTGAAGGACATCTCATCATCTGCCGTGGCAGGGACCCCTCCCAGTGTCCCAGGCTGTTCCAGCCCCAGGCTCCAGCCTGGCCTTGGGCACTGCCAGGGATCCACAGGGATCTCCCTGTGCCAGGGCCTGCCCGCCCTGCCAGGAACAATTCCTGCATCCTAATGCCTAATCCAAACCTTCTCCCTTTGGGGTGGAAGCCGTTCCCTGCCATCCTGTCCCTGCAGAAAGCAGGCAGAAAAGCCCGTGTGTTTTAACCATCCAAAGATGAAATGTCTGACTGCTCCCCTGCAGGCCAGCGTTCTGTCCACTGGTGTCCGTGGATAACTCCTTCCCAAGGGTTGGATGCGGGTGTGGGAGTCTCACAAGTGGGCCTGAGTGACCAACTCAGCTTCTCAGCAGATGGACGCAAAATATTCTTCAATGATACACGTGGAAAGAGTTAGAGCTGCTGCTTGCTGTTTCTCAGCCCGTGTTTCCTAACCTTAGCATGTGCCTGAACTAAGAGTGGCCAGAATGCACTCAGCCACTCCCCAGTTATCCACCAGTTTAACTGCCCAGGTTCTGTTTTTCTGGGGAGTACTGTGTTTGCAACCTTCAAATCCTTGGCTGTTTTCATGCCTTGCCTTTAGTTCCTGAGCGGGCTTTGCTTTTTTGTTTGCTTTATTATTATTATTATTACTTATTTCTATTATTACTGCTGTTGATTTCTTCAGAAAGCTTTAATGCAAAAGCAAGCAAGGTGGTTTTTTCCCTTTTCAGCGTAGCAAACGTTCCCTGCGAGGTGTCGGTGCTCTCCTGGCTGGGAGGGAGCGCTCGAACCTGGAGTTTATCCCTGTGTTTGAAGCTGGATGCCTGGCTGGCTGTGCTTAGCTAAGGATTTTACAGAGCCAGGTGGAACAGCTGCCCAGAGCTGCTCTGGGGGTTGCTGCTCCTGTGTTTGCACTGGAGTTGTGGCTCTGTTGCGATGTCTGTGTCGCTGGGGAGGGTTTGAAATGGTGAAGGCAGAAGGATTGAGGCTGCTGAGGCAGCNTCCTTTTCAGCGTAGCAAACGTTCCCTGCGAGGTGTCGGTGCTCTCCTGGCTGGGAGGGAGCGCTCGAACCTGGAGTTTATCCCTGTGTTTGAAGCTGGATGCCTGGCTGGCTGTGCTTAGCTAAGGATTTTACAGAGCCAGGTGGAACAGCTGCCCAGAGCTGCTCTGGGGGTTGCTGCTCCTGTGTTTGCACTGGAGTTGTGGCTCTGTTGCGATGTCTGTGTCGCTGGCGAGTTTGCTTTATGGTGAAGGCAGAAGGATTGAGGCTGCTGAGGCAGCTTCCTGTGCAGTGTCTGCATTCCAGCTGAGGAGGGCTCCGAGGGGTTTAGCAGTAATTGGCAGTGTGTGTTTCCCTGTTTTTCCTTCTGTCTGGAAGCCGTGGCCAGGAGAGGCACACTGGGGCTGTCACGAGTGGGGACATCTTTGGGGACAGAGCTGCTGCCGTGGGAATCCTCAGTGCTCTGCTCCATGAGGGGGCACGACCAGAGTCTGCACTGGACTGAAAGAAGTGACCTCTGCCGTGCACAGTCAATTTATCTGGAAACCAGGAACAACTCAAAGGATTACAATGATTTTTTTAGGGCTAGGTATTGCTGTAAGAATAGGGAAAATAGGGGCAGGAAAAACAAAACCTGTAGAAATGCCACTTATTTTTGCTGTGGAGACGGGTCAGTCTCTGCTGTGGAGTCTGCATGTGTTTAATGTGCTCTGTGTCTTCAGAAAAGTTGACTTTTCATTTTTCCATTGGGACGAGGACCAAGCCAAGGTAATTTTCCGTGGAGAGGAGTGAGAGCTGTGGGTCAGGGAGGAGAGCAGAGTCCACGCCCTGCAGCTCTGAGGCTAGGCAGCAGCCCTGGACACCCTGAAGAGCAGCAGGTGTGTCCCAGCAGAATGCCAGATGTGAGACAGGCCCTCAAAAACTCATTTAGAGTTTAGACTCTCAGCAAGCCCAGGCCAAGCCACGGGGCTGATCTCAGAGCGTGGTACAATCTCCAGCTCTTGATGATTCCTTGTTGGCTTTAGAGTTGATTTCCTCTTGCCAGTGGCCCTGCTAATACTTCCCTCAATGTGCTGATTGCCAAGGTCACGATTTTTATCAGAAGTCCAGCAGTAATGGGAATTTCATAGCAATTTTAATCACTTTTTTTTTGCCACGGAATGATTTTTTTTTTTAAATATTTCTTTATTGCTGTCATCAAGACAAGGTATATTCTGACATCCACTTCAGACCAAGAAAATGACATTGTTATAACCATCAAAGGTAGTAATGGGCACATAAATTTTTCAGTGAGCGGGCGGTGGAGGTGAAATGACATCTTGCAGCTGTGCTGGATTTCTCCTGGTATCCAAGGGTTTGGAATTGTATTCACAATCCAGATTTGGGATAGATGGCATTCCCAGACATTCCTATACGTGCTCCAATATACAATGAAGATGATGGTGTTGCATTGAGAATTGGCTTTTCCCTTTTCTCCCAAGAGAAACTTCCTGCCCAAACCCAATTTTTTGTAGGGAATACTTTATTTGCAGCCTTCCAATCCGTGGTTGTTTTCATGTCCTGCGTTTAGATTTGGGAGAGGATTTTTGTTTGCTCCGTTAATGTCATTATTATTATTGACCTGGATGGTTTCTTTAGAAAGCTTCAATGGAAAAGCAAGCAAGGCAATTTTTTCTTTCCGTTTATGTGACCTGCAGGAGCAAGGTTGCAGTGCTCTGGGATAGCCTAAGATTTCAAATTTGAAATTTATATTTGAGAATTTTGGAGGATGGATGCCTGGATAGCTGGGCTTAGATAATTAGTTTTGGTTGGACAGAATTATGATTAATGTAAACAAAGACACAGACTTCACAGTCCAGCAAAAGAATCTGTTTTCTAAAAAAAAAAACAAAAAAAAGGAAAGTATTTTGTATGGATGTGTTTGAGGTCCTTCAGGTGGGGGTGTTGTTCTGGGGAGTAAATTGGCATGACTAAGGAAAAATAAGGAGCAGACTGGGATTTCCAAGGCAGGAAGGAAACCGTGGATTCTTTAAACAACAGATGTAGGAGCACCAGGGCATTACGAGATACTGGAAATCTGCTGGGTTTTCATATTCTAGGGCTGTATTACCTTGTAACGTGCACAGTTAACATCATACAGGTGTTTTTTTCATTTAAAAACTCTTCAAAATATTCAGTTCACTTCTTGGCAGGCCGTTTTTCAAGGGATGTGCCTGCTATTGTTTATTCCTAGCAGCTTGTCTGCAGTGACACAGTTATTATTTTAATGACAAAGCATTAATTGAGCAGCTCTGTAACATTCTAAATTGCTTTCTCCAAACTGTGACTTCTACGACAGATGGACCTTTGCACCAGGGCTGTCCTCCTCACCGTGTTCCTGCTGAGATTGCTGGAATCAGGATATCCCCTCAGCTCCTTTCTCCTCCCAGGGTGGCTGTGTCTGAGAGAGCTCTCCTGGAGCTCTGGCTGCCTCAGGGCCGTGCCCATTCCTGAGGGATTCCTGGTCCCCATAACCCGGGGGGGAAGAGCCTTGCCCTAAAACCCAGCCTCAGTCTCACCAGGAAGGGAGCAGCTGTTTTGTGGCTTGCTCAGCTTTGCCTCAGCAGGGCAGAGCTGGGAGAAGCCTTCTCTTCCACGTAGCCCCTCAGCGCCTGTGCAAGGCAGGTTGAAATATTTGAGGGTGTAGGATTCACGCTGAGGTGACCGGGCTGTCCCAGCTCAGAGCAGAGCTCACCCCTGTTCCAGCATCCATGCAAAGCAGCGTGGTGACATTCAGAGGTGTTCAATGCTGCCTGCTGCTGGGCTGACTTCGGGGCACAACCCTAGCTGGGAGCTGCTTGGGATGTTTCTCCCCTTTTTACGGGAGGCATTCTGATAATAAACACCCTCGTGGGCGAGCAGGCCTGGGATTCTGTGAGGCACGAGGTAACTGGGGCAGGCTGCAAGGAAATTTGATTTCCTGATGGTGCAAATGAGGTGAATAACCCTGCAAAGATGCACCAGGCAGGCCAGAAATGGATGGTGAGAATGGGGTTTGTTTTTCAGTTATGGAGAATTCCATTTGAGAGGGGGGATAAGAGGAGTGTGTTCTCAGGAGGAAGAGGGTTCTTCAGCAAGCACCTACTTCCAGAGAAGCTGGAATTCTGTCTTCCATGAGTAATGACCTGGAACGGATAGCTCTCCTTCCCTCTTTTAGAAATGCATTGGGAACTTAACCAGCCCTCCTTGTGCCTGGTGGAGCATCTGCCATTCCATGAAATGCCTGTCAGAAGCTCTGCTCTGTAACCCTGCCGGTTGCTGCTGCTTATGGAGCTTCAATTATTGAATGCCCAAAGTTTTTGTCCTTCCCTCGAGTCCTGAGCTGCAAAATAGCTTGTAGTGAGATTAAATTTTGATTTAAAAAAAAAATTTATCTCGCTTTGCAGAGCTTTTAGTGCTTGAATCAAAATGGCCACGGAACAAGTGGAGCATGAATCCTCCTTGAATCACTGAAGAAGTGTCCAATATGGATGTGGAAGTGTGTCTGGGAATAAGCCAGGATCATTCTTCCTCTCAAGATCCCAGTTCTGGTTCCCTGTTCTGTAAGCTGCTGTCTGACCCCCTTCCCTCCCACATTAAGGAATTGCTTCCCGAATTCCAGCCCGTGACCCTGGGTCCGTGTGTGTCCCCAAGGCCACGATCAGCTTGGGTGAACCCATTGCAGCAAGGTGTGGTAATTAAAAATCCAGTAGGACTTTGTTGCCTTTCCCCTAAATAGGGCAGGTGTTCCACCTCAGGGATTGTTTTAATTAATCTTAATTGGTGGTTCTAATTTAACATTCAGACTGAGCGCTTTTTGACCAGGTAACTGCTGAGCACTGCAAGTGTGAGCTTCTCTAATGCCATTTTTTATTACTAACTTTTAAATAAATAAATGGAGTATAGAAAGCAAATTGGACAGAAACTACTGTTGGGAGCAGATACATTTCAGAAGCTCAAACCTTTTCCAGTTTTCCCAGAGATCTCTTGTGCCAAACATACTGGGAAAAGAATTCATTTGTTTCCCACAGCACAAAAAAAGATTTCTACAGAATTTTAAATTTTTGTTTTACATCGTTTAATTCAGTTTTGATTTTAAAATATGTGAGAGGTTTTCAAAGAATGCCAGGATGGTTTGGGTTGGAAGGATTTGAAGTTCATCCCATTCCACCACCTGCCATGGCAGGGACCCCTCCCAGTGTCCCAGGCTGCTCCAGCCCCAGGCTCCAGCCTGGCCTTGGGCACTGCCAGGGATCCAGGGGCAGCCCCAGCTGCTCTGGGCACCCTGGGCCAGGGCCTGCCCACCCTGCCAGGAACAATTCCTGCATCCCAACATCCCACCCAGCCCTGCCCTCTGGCACTGGCAGCCATTCCCTGGGTCCTGTCCCTCCAGCTCTTGGTGCAGGGTCCCTCTGCAGCTTCCCTGTTTCCCTCCAGGCCCTGGCAGGAGCTGGGAGCTCTCCACACACCCTTCTCCTCTCCAGGCTGAGCATTCCCAGCTCTCCCAGCCTGGCTCCTCAGGGTTTTCTCTCATAACTTTTGGCCAATTTTGATCCTCTTGTGATCGTGCCTTTTTTACTGCATGCTGCTAAAATACCACCTTTGGGTTAAATTCATTACCTGTGGGCTTTCCCTTATTGATTTTTCTCTGTGTTAGTTGATGTTTCTGAGAGACTGGCAGGTCTGTTGTTATCCTTACGAATGCACGTTCTCCGTTCACAGCTCAATCTGAGCCTCTCAAGCTTTGGTGGCTGTGAGCAATCTGTGCCCATCTCCCTTCTCGGGCCCTCTCTGCCCTTTGTCCCCTCCTGCTGTCACCTCGAGTGCCACGTGCATCGTCGCTCCACGGTGTTCCTAACATTTGGGGGGTTTGGGATGACTTTCCTGAGCACCTGAGTTGGTGTTTTTGGGGCTTTCTGAGATAAGGGGCTTGTCAGCTTTTCATGAGGTTGGGAAGCTTATCTCCCAAATTTTCATTTTTTCTTCCAAATGGAGGCTTTGACAGTGGGAATGGAAGAACCTCTCAATGAAAATGTGTCTCTTGCAAATTCTGATTGTCAAATATGGGCCCTCACAACCTCTGGGGATTCGAAACAACACCAGGCAAAAGGAACTGGATCTGTTTGAAGTTTGATTAACCTACTTTTAGTGCCCAGGAACCATGAATGCTCTTTCTCCGGAGTATAATGGTAGGAGGAGAACAAAAATTATGCTTATTCAAAAACACTTTGTCTTTTGTCTGCGAAAGGGGTCAATCTCCATTCCCAACATTGTTCCAGTTGCTCAAACATCTGCTGATGTGGACGTTCGGGTCGTGGTGAGAGCTGCTGGGTTCTGCCTGGTTTTGAAGATTTGATCCCCAGCTGCCTATTGATTAATTTTAATAAATTCTCTTTGGGAAAAGTGGCCATTTCAGCTGAAATGTCCAGCACACAGCAGGAGCTCGGAGGTGATGGCAGGAGCTTTCCTCTCCCTACCTGCGGTTTTCTGTTGTCCCCTGTGTGTTTCACGGTAGCAAAGACACATTTGTTCTATAGAAAACATAAAAAAATCAGCTTTGCAAATTGCTGAAACCTTTTCATTTAAACAATTAAGCCACGGTGGAGCATTCTCTCCGATGCCTCTCTGAATAGCGGCGACCCCCGTTAAAATGGTTATTGAGTTCTTCTGCGTTGCACAACCTACATATTCATGGTAAAACTGCTATAATTAACTCCATTTTTATTGGCTCTCTGGCTTCAGAGGGATTTCTGCTGAACGTGGGGACACGCAGCTCCAGGTTGGTGCCTTCCATTCAACTCCTGCAAATCTCAGCGTGGCTCGGAATTGGCTTCTCAGAGCCAAACTTTAAAGGCGATTGTGAAGGTGGGCTGAGAGATTAAAGGAAGAGCAGCACAGAGCAGGGCTGCCTTGGGTTTGGAGTGGGTTTTACAGAGCAACAGGAGATTTTTGGGGCCGTCAGAAATAGGGAGTTTTGCTAATTTCCATTTCTCTTCAGATCAGGAGGATTTCCATAATTTCCTCAGGAAAATATCTTTCCAAGTCATCCTTAGGGCTTTTTTATCAGTATTTTACCACCTAACCTAACAGATGTTTTCCAGCAGTTAACTTCTTAGGAGCACATGCCAAGTTTTCTTAAGGACTAGAGGGGAAGGAAAATCTGTGCCTTGGCCTTGTGGTGAAATTTTTATGGTAACTGAGTGAGAATAGAGGAAAACCTTTCTGAAATATGGAGAGTGGCTGTCTCCCTGATGGACGCTGCACGAAGGGGGTCGGCTCAGTGAGCCGTGGAAGGAGCTGCACCTTCACAGTGGCCGTGCTTTCACCAGGTGTCCCAAATTCAGTTCTGGTGAGCAGCTCTGTGGGATTTGAGCAGCAGACTGTTGGGTCTCTCCCAGAGAGCCCTGCAGGCCGCCGGTGTCTTGGGCAATGCCTCACCTGAGTTCTGAGAGTGAATTTTGGAGGAGCTTAGAAAGCATTTGTGGACTGGCCCCTTTGTCAGGAATTGTGGTTCCATGCTGCTGGAGCTCTGCCTGGGAGCAGAGCCCTCCCCTCACCAGAGCAAAGATGTCTCAGGAAGCCCAGTTGGGGAAAGTATAAAAGGTGCATGTGATGATAAACTGAGTTTATTTCACCTAACGTAACGTGCATCTGTCTGCACTCACACTGGCTCATTGAGCTCCACTGGAAAAAAAACCAGATTTCATTTATTTCTCCTCATTCCCAAAGTTGTTCCAGTCACTCTGCTTCCCGTGAACTGGCTTAGAGTTCTTGCTGCAGTTTGGCCAAGCAGTTGATGGTGCATAATTATTTAATTTCTGCTGTTGTTTTCGATGGTGAGATATAAAGTTCTGTAAAGCAAATTCTGAGTAACCAGAGCCCTTTATGCTCTCTGACCTCTGAATTTGTCCTTCTCGGGTCAGGCGATTGCTTAGGGCGCCTGAAACAAGAAATTGTTCAAAACAAAATGCTAACCTGCAGAACACAAAAAGTGTTTTTCAATCCTCTTGCTACAAGATTGGATTGAAAAGAAAAAGTCCTCATGTTTATTTTTGCTGTCATCACGAGAGCGTCATCTCCATTTTCTTGAAGCGGCTCCTTTCTGTCACGATGAAGCTGTCACTGAGTAGTAGTTGTTCTCCTGAGAGCTCTTCCTGTGAGCGTGGGCAAGGTGAGGAGATTCCTGGGAGAGACCTGAAACAGCCCAGACCTCTCCTTGGAAGGGAGCTGTGCACATGAAAGAAGCAGGAGGTTGCACTGCTCTTCAGGGATCCTTTGGGCGTTCCTGAAGGTTCCTCTGCGTGTTCAGGAGAGCAAATCAGCCCTGGAACTATGGGTTCAGTTCTGGGAAAAAGTTTGTTCCTTCTCTGCGTGAAACGTGCTCGCATGGGAGGAGTAGAAGGAGAGACTGGGGGGTGTTCAGGGCAAATGAAAGAAAAAAAGGAGGAAAAATAATGTTTTTACTGCCTCCCACCGCCTTTTGAGAGTCAGATATGGAAATCGTGGGGGATTTTTTGTTTGGATTTCTTCAGTTCTGAATCAGTAATGGGTTGGTGTAAAGTAAAAAATGTCTGTCATCTTCTCCTTGGCTCACTAAAATGCACAATTCTGTAACTTTCCATGCAGTCCAGTGGAACTGGAGAAAGTCAGCTCTTCTCTCCTGTTTTCCCCCCGTTGAGGCGAGGAAGGTACACAGAGCAGTGCAGCTCCTTTGGTAATTTCAGAGTAACCACAGCTCTTTTTCTTGTCATGCCTGATTTTCTTGCGTGCCTGGTGAAGCAGATTCTCAGCTGCCGTTGTTGTTCTGGTGAAAAAGTCCGTGGTAAGATGTCGGCAAGCTCGATATTTCCTGGGGAGCTGGGACTTGCTGAACCAGTGTTGCAGTAGAAGTAAGGCAGGGGATGGGGGGGAGTGTGGGGAGGGGGAGAAAAAGTAAATCCAAGAGGCTTCAGAGAATATTGGATCTCTAAAGTCAGATTTGATTTAATGAACAGGCAAAGCTCTTCTGATCATATCAGGTGTATCAATATCCTCTCCTTAGACCCTCCCCAAATCCAACTTTGTTCAGATGATTCTATGAAATATTGAAGCATAAAGGAAGTTTTACCTTTTTTTTTTGTTGTTGTTGTTGTTTTTTGTTTTTTTTTAATGATAGAGATCAGAACCAGGCTAAAAACCTGCCTAGATAAATAACACAAAATATTGTTCTATTGATTGTGAGTGCTTTTGCTTTTGCTGTCCCCTGTCCTTCAGCAATTTTCCAGGACAGAGAACCAATTCAGCCGAGATCCCCTCACTGAAATGACAATTCCACAGCTTCCCCTGGGGACAGCCAGGAGTGTGATCAGATTTGCAATCCGTAAACTCTTATTGATTTGCTTTCTAAAAACTTCCTAAGAAATCCCACCTGGGCAAAGTATTCCTCTGAACTCCATCAGCCTCTCTAACAAGTTCTTCAAAAGAATTATTATCTTTTAAATAGGACTGCAATAGTGGGTTCTCGAAAGAATATGAAATTAAATTACCTGAGCTGGAGTGCAGTTATTACAGGAGGTTTAGGATGAGCCATAAAAATAGATTATCTGTCTGTATTTAGGATGGATACATGTATTAGATAATTAAAAATCATGTACATCTTCCTGGGTTGTTTGGGGGGCTTTGTTTAATGACTGGAAAGTCAATGGGATTTTAGGTCTTTTATTCCTGTATCGGTTAATGCAGATGCAGGTTATATTGGAAAGCCATTTAACAGCAAAGAATGGGTATTGGTCCAAAAGTGCCACCTTTTTTTTCTTCTTTTTTTTCTGTGTTATTGAGTTCATATATACAAATTTTCATTTACTCCTTGAGAAACGTGGTCATCCTTAATTCTGGCTGCGAGTGTTGGATGTTGCACTCCACAAGCTAAAAGGGACATTCTTCCCTGCAAGGAGCACAGGAAAGTTTTTTTCCTCAGTCTCTTCTTCATTTTGGTCACCAGAAAACCTTGCCATTAAATCCTGCACGTGTGGCTGCACTAATCCCCATTCCATTCCGTAGGCACGGGAATGAAAATTGTTTCAGTGCCAGCCCCATCCACCAGTATTTGTCAAATAGGTCTGGTTTGAAACAGAGAGAGGAAGCAAAATGCTCTCGTAATTCAGGTTTCCACCAGTTACCTTCCAGCTGGTGGTGGTGCTTTGTGTCCTGGGGGGGATACCAAGAGATGAGGCAGAGGAGCTCTTAACAAATGAGGGGAAACAAAGGCAGAGTTTGAGAAACACTCAGCTTTGAGTGCTCTAGGACATGGAGTTTTCTAGGACTCTTTCCAGCATTTAAAAAAAAAATTGGTAATTAAAGAAAAACGGCTTTTTTGTCCAAAAACAACCTTTTCTGGTTTTGAAGTGGTGGGAAGATGCAATTCCAGAAAGGCTGGAGAGGAAAGTACGTTTTCCTGCTTTGCTGAGATACAGCCCAGAAGGCCACAGGTCTTCAAATACAAGGGTAAAGGAAAAAATAGAGGATGCCTTTGCAGGGAAAGTCAGTATCAGACAGAGGGCAGAGAGCAGGGGTTTGTGTATTCCGCACAAAAGAGCGTGTGGCACTCAGAAATGTAACAAACTCTCTGAACTGATGTGAGGAAAAAAGATCACGGGTGGAAGTGATACAAATGGGAGGGTTTTTGATCATTGCAACCCAGGTTTGATTCTTAGAAAATGCCATTGTTGGAGTTGAAAGCTGAAATTCCTGCCTTGTTACCAGCAGAAGGGCAGGGAGCGTGGAAAAGCAGCAGATCCCCGAAGTGGGGAAATGGGAGCCCTGTCTGAAAGGTGCTTTGTTCTGGAGTCAAGCAGCAGTCACAGGTTTGTTTTCGATGTGTAAATGTGTAAATGTGTGTGACGGGCGAGGTTTCTTAGCTGAGGAGAGCCCATAAATCTGCTCGCTCTCCCTCTGAAGTTATTGATAGTTGTGGCAAGAGTATTTATTGCAGGATCTCTGTCTTATTCTAAGCTGGAGAGCTATGGCACCTTGCACCATTTTGGGATCTATTTACCTTGATTTTCTGGGTCAAGTTATCTTTCCTTGTCCTTTAAAATAGAAATTTTGTCAGCAGAGCTCCTGCTTGAGCTGAGAGAGCACCGCTGCAATTTCTCCTGGGGAGAAATCTGTTCAAAACAAACGAGGAAGAATGGGAGCCTGGAGCAGCCAAACCAAAGGCAGGTGCTGTGGCTGAGCCCCTGAGGAGCTGCAGAGTGGAGAATTCTCTCTCGTGGAGGAGTCCTGCTCCCATTGGTGCCGTTCTGGGCTGGCAGGAGGACTCAGAGCCAGCTCTTGCTGCATATTCCATATTCCCCCTCTCACTGGAGATGAGCATTAACCACCCCATTTATATCCCCACCTGCAAAGCTCCTGAGAGCGTTTAGAATGTGGGGAATACTCTGGAATGCTCAGCTGAGGAAGAGAGGAAAGTCCCCGGAATTAGGGCTTTATGGCTTTGCAGAGACTGCTCTGAGGAATGCTTTGAGCCTTCAGAGGAATATTTCTCTGCCTCCTTTCTCTGGGATTGCTCAGCCAAATGGCATTTCCAACCTCCACGGGGAATTTGAGTGTCAAGGTGAATATGTTGCTTTAGTACCAAGTGCAGAGTAGTTCAAAGAGGATGAAAAGGATGAAGTTTAAAGGCATTGAGAATTGGGAGAACCTTTTGTGTTATCAGTGGTGTGTTGCTCATTATTTGTTTGAGGTAATGTATTTTTCACCCCTTTTGCTCCATTCTGCCCCACCTTAGAGTTTCTTTCCTTCCAGGGCACTGTGCAGGTGCTGGATGTTTGCAATAAAGGAGATTTTGGCTTTCAGTTTTCCCTTTCTTCCTTTTCTGTCTAAATACATTTTGGATTTAATCTAATTTTTTATGAGAGTTGTAAATTCAGTGCTGTTTAACAGAGGTTAAATGGATATACCAGAGATTCTGATGGTACCACAGGTGAAGGAACATTTGAGCAGTTTGAGCATTACTTGTATCCATATTAAATTTAGGACTCTTCTGAACTGAGCAAGGTTTTTTCATTCATCTTGTGCCAAACAGCAGCCCCCAGCAATGTTGTTTCATTTGAAGACTGCTCCTAAACAGCGAGTCCCTGTTAGACTTTTGTATTTCTTGAGCACCGAACAACAGCTGATCCTCTCTACAGGACCAGGGCTGTGAAGCAAACCCGTGTGAAAAGCACCTGATTAAAATTCCCTTTTAACACTTCAATCAATTCCTGATGCTGCAGCTTTTCATTGCTGGCTGCATCTTCTCTTGCCTCCCTCCAGCCTTGGACTTCCCTGTGGGCATTTCACACGCTGAAATTCCCGCTCTGCCTCTCCTGTGCTGGCATTTTCCCCCTGGCTTTACAGGGGTAAAAACAGACTTTATTGATCACTCTTTACACTTGAGGAGTTTCATTTAATGTGCTTTGCTAAGCTACACCTGGGGGACACTCGGTGGGTGTGTCTGGGTTTCACCACAGCTGGTCCTGCTTTAAGGATTTGTTTACCTATAAATGCATGATTCAATATTACTTCAATATTTAATGAAATTAGCTCAGATTCAAACAAAAAGAAACATGTAAGTTTCATTAAAACACAGCTTAGCTCACACCATGGCATAAGATGGGGTATTTTTGAAAGAAGCAAATGCAATTTTGATGCAATAAACAGGAGTAAATCCCTGCTTTTTTAACAGAAGTGCTTTATTACAGTGCATTGTTGCAAATAAAATGTAATTCTACGCTGTTTATTAAAAAAAAACTCCTAAAGGTTCTCTACCACCAGCGATGTTGGTATGTAAATAGAAGTTTGATAGATAACACCCAGGTGTTCTCATCTGTGTCACTTATCCCTTGCTGCAGAGAAATGTGGCCAAAAAAGATTCAGCTATGGGCTTTCTTTGCATGTTTTTTTACCAAAAAGAGCCGTAAATAAATGGTGTCTGTGGCCATTTAGATCCGTTCTGTCTTTAATACAGTCATTTTCACAGTTGAAGATGCCTTTTGAAAACACTGCTCTCTGTTCTTCCCAATGCAATAGGCAAGCCCTACAACTCTGTGCTTGTTCTGTTGTTCCCAAGTCTAAGAGTGGGAAAAATGGAAAAATCAGAAAAGGATTTCAAACCTTCAGTAACAACCCTGCCAAACTCCCAGGCTTTTGTGCCAATGGCTGGAGAGCAGACAATTAAAACCAGCCTTGTTGAGGTGCTGTGACAATTGCAATTTTGTTTGAGGATTTTTTTTTTTCCTAAGAGATTTATCCACAGAGGTTCTTAATGGCGAGACTGGTGACAGTTTCCAGTTTGTTTAAAGATATTTTTTTTTTCCCCTAAGAGATTTATCCATGGAGGTTCTTAATGGTGAGACTGGTGACAGTTGCCAGTTTGTTTTGAGGGGTTTTTTTTTCCTAAGAGATTTATCCATGGAGGTTCTTAATGGCAAGACTGATGAGTTTCCAGTTTGTTTGAGGATATTTTTTTTTCCCTAAGAGATTTATCCATGGAGGTTCTTAATGGCGAGACTGGTGACAGTTTCCAGTTTGTTTAAAGATATTTTTTTTTTTCCCCTAAGAGATTTATCCATGGAGGTTCTTAATGGTGAGACCGGTGACAGTTGCCAGTTTGTTTTGAGGGGTTTTTTTTCCTAAGAGATTTATCCATGGAGGTTCTTAATGGTGAGACCCATGAGTTTCCAGTTTGTTTGAGGATATTTTTTTTCTCTAAGAGATTTATCCATGGAGGTTCTTAATGGCGAGACCCATGAGTTTCCAGTTTGTTTGAGGATATTTCTTTTTCCCTAAGAGATTTTTCCACGGAGGTTCTTAACGAGGCCGGTGCTTTTAACGGGGCTGTAGCGTTGTGACCGTGAGGGCGCGGCTGTGGCGCTGCCTCCAAGGCCCGGCCGCGCTCCGGCACCTTGGGATTTCTCTTCCTTTGCTGCCATAATTGAGTTCCACGATCTTTTCCTGCTGGTAAACAAGATCCTGTTTCACTGCTGCTGACAGAGCCGTGTGTCTTCTGCTCTGTGAAGGGGGAAATCGGCCCCGGGCGCCGCACCGGCCGCTGCCGCACGTTCTCCTCTCCGCCTGTGTAAATATTGCCAGCGTTGCTTCAGTCCCTTTCGTTTACTCTTCCTGCTCAGCAAACACTGCTCAGCTCCTGCTCTTGAGGCTGGGGCTCAGCAGTTTTGAGGAAGATCTTCCCAGCACAGGATTTGTCATCCCTCCTTCCAGGACGGGTCCCAGGCTGGGGCCGGGAGTGAGGATCCCTGAGGAGAGCCAGCTCTGGGGGCAGACCGGGCTCTCCTGGGCTCTCCCTGCAGAAAGATGAGCGGGGACACCGCAGGGCCTTCCTTCCAAGGGATCCTTTGGATTCCAGCCCAGAGGGAGCTCTCCCTTTCCAGCGACATTAAAAACAAAGTGTGACTCCAGCCACAGGTTATTCCTGGGGCTCAGAGCGTGAAGAAGTGACATCTACTTTTTGAAAATACTCCTCAAAGGCCAGCACTGAGTCTTTTTGTTTCCCGGGATATTTCAGAGGAGGAAGTGGGGATTTGCATTGAGGGTGTATAAATATTTCTGGATGTGTCACATTTACTTCAGTGCGAACCTTTGGAAGTGTTGGGTGTCTGGAATGCTGGGGCAGCGTTTCAAGGCAAGGTTACTCAGTGGAGAATGGAAAGGAGGTGAGAACCCTGTGCAAGTGTCTTTAATGACATGCACATCATCTCTGCTTGCTGCAGGAGGAATGTCTATATTAAGCCTCAGTGCGTGTGTGAGGTTGTTTTAATGCTGCTTTTCTACAAGACTTGTTTGCCATTTGAGATGCACAAAGAGCTGGGGAGCTTGGAAACAACTCAGAGCTGTAAAACATCCTTAGGAAAGTGGTAGCATAAAGGAAACAGGAAAACCTGCACATCTTTTCCCCTTCAAACCCTCCAACCTGTTTTTAATTTGATGGTGACTTCTGAGGGGCTGAGAGCAGCACTTCAGCAACTGAGCTCCAGCTCAGGTCATTCCCTTTCCACCTTTTGGGGTTTTTTCCTGCATCCCAAGGAACTGCAGGACTGAAAGGGGTTGAAGGGAAAGGGTTTCAACACAACAGGGCAGCCAGCATTTCAGAGTAATCCATAAAAAGGTGGTGTTGTCTGTTTATTATTAACAGTCCCTTGGTCCAGTGGGCGTTTAGAAAGACTTGGTTAACGTAAGAATCCTGCATGAGCTGCTTTTCTTGAATTATTGCAACTCAGCTTCTGTTTCTACCTCTGACCAGCCCCCAAATCTGTTGCAGATTTTCTTTTGAAATTCCTTGTAGTTGGGGTGGAGTAGTTGCTCCCTGCTTTCAAGCCAAGGATGAGAGGAAGTGGCTTTAAGATGTGCCAGGGCAGCTTCTGCTTAGAAATGAGGAAAAAATGTCCCTGCTGGCATGGCCAGGCTCTGGAAGAAGTTTGGCAGTGTAGTGGGAATCCCTGTTTCTGGCAGGGATCAGGAGGCACTGGAGCTGCTCCTTGGTGACACGCTTTTGCGGTTGGTGGTGCTGGGAAATGGATTCCACCATCCTGGAAGTCTCTTCCAGCCCTGGTGAATCTGTGACCTGCAGCTGATTTTGTATGACCATGGAAAGTGATTAATTTCTACCTGAGTTCACCTGTGTGAGGCTGGGAATTTCCCTTTCCCCACGCGCTGTGTCGGGCTGGGATCTGTTGTGTGAAATGTCACAGGTTTCCATTCGAAGCTGTTACAACCCAAAAGTTTTCTGTCCAAAGGCTCCTGGTTAAAAAATAAAACAGTTGATTTTATCTGTTGCTCTCCCTCGAACTGAGAATGCAGAGTAAGATAATAAATAATGATGGACTCTCTCAGGAGCATCCATCCACGTTTAAACCTCGCTCTGCTCAGGACCTTGCACCAGGTCACAGTGGTGGAGTTCACATGGACAAGTCGAATCACTGGATCTATCCCTAGGATTGTACTTCAGGGGGAAAAAACCCCAAACATTTAAATAAGAGCTTTTGTGTATTTTGGCACAGACCATATCAGTCTGAATCCTCACCCTGCAGGAATTTGCAGTATAATCAAGGACCACGCTGTAATAAAATGCCAGGACGCCGTGTCACAGAATCTGGGGCTGGTTTGGATTGGGAAGGACCTTCAAGCCCATCCAGGGACCCCTCCCAGCATCCCAGGCTGCTCCAGCCCCAGGCTCCAGCCTGGCCTTGGGCACTGCCAGGGATCCAGGGGCAGCCCCAGCTGCTCTGGGCACCCTGGGCCAGGGCCTGCCCTCCCTGCCAGCAACAATTCCTGCATCCCAATCTCCCACCCAAGCAGCCCCTGTAGCTGCTACTGACGGTGTCACATGCACAGAGAGCATTTGTGCAGTGCTGTTTTCCCCTGCAGATGATGAATTTAATACAAGAGGGAGTTTTGATTCATTTTTTGGTTTGCTTTTTAAAAATTTCCCAACTTTTTTTTTTTTTTTCCCCCTGCTAATATCTGTTGGAGAGATTTCCAAAAGTGACTGAAAACAACGTGTGGCCCTCTGAGAGGCATCAGGCTCAGAAATGCCCCTCTCCTGACCAGAGGAGATATTTTATTTCCAGAGGGATTTTCATGACTTTGGGCATATAAAGAAATGCATAAAAGGCAGGCAAAATCTGGGTGGTGGTGGAGATCTTCTCGAAGAGTATGAGCAACCCTGGAGGGGTAGAAATGAGAAATTATGTGGCAAATGAAGCTTTTAGGGCTTTTTGCCAGCTTTTTGCTTGAGTCTGTGCTGGGTGAAGTTCAGGACTGTGCCTCCATCCAGCCTTAAAGGTGGACAAAGCAAAAAGCACCTTCTAGTAAATAAGCAGGGCAAAAACTGATACTGATTTTGGCTTTGTGAAATCGAAGACACTGCCCCGTCCTGGCAAATGGAACTATGGGCTGCAGTGGGAGAATGCAACGTTGGGAGAAATTAGTTTAAAAAGAGAGTATTTAGCAGGCATCCAACTGTCTCTCCTAAAAATAGTACTGATAAAGCAGTAACTGCTGTGAGATGCATTGGAAATACAATTACTGGTATAAATATCCTGTCAAGGCTCGATGTTGGAGAAGGAGGAGTATTTTATCTGGGCAATTATAAATAACACATCAAGATCTTCTGCACACTGTGCATGATTATAAGCTTAATAGATGTAGTGACAACATCTCCCTGTGGAATCAGAGGCTTAGACAACAGAATCCAAGAGGAAATAACTGCAGAGAAGTCACTGGGCCCGAAATGACTCTGCTTCTCTTTTTGTTTGCTAATTGACTCGCTAAAGAAATAAATCCAGAGCAGGGTTTATGGCATCCAGAGCCTCCCAGTGCCAGCCTGTCCGTTTGCTGTGGGAAAACCCTGAAATCCCAATGGATTTCAGAGCAAATCTCTGGGAGTCCGTGCTGGGCACAGAAGGGGATCTGCTGCGGTTGATGTGTCAAACCAGCTGAGTGTCTTTGAGGGCTGCACAGGTTTCTTCTGCTCAGGAGCAGCCTGGCTGCACTCCTTTACTCCTCTCTGAGTAGTAACTCAGAGACATTTTCGAGATGAAATGAATGCTTTTATCCCGGTGTGGGAATAGTGTTGGGTCGACTGCTGGATATCAGATTTGGGGGTGGGGTGGGTAAATTTTGCTGAAAAGGTGCAAATGCATTTTTGGTGTGCTTTTTATAGTTAAATTTTGTCACTTGGCGTAGATTATTTTCCCATAAAACAGAATGCAGATAGGCAAAGGCTGGACAAATGTTTACAAAGTTTAAGTGGAGATATTTCAATTTATTTTTCTATTTTCTTTTATGTTTATGTTGGCATTTCACTCATCTGTAAATATAAAATCTTTCATTCTGAAAGTAGTTTCCAACTTAGATTAACTGCCCATGAAATGTATAAATTAGAGCTCATGAATAACCTTTTTTTTTTAAACCACGTTCCACATGCTCCTCATATTTTGCATTTTTTTGTTCATTAAATTGAAGAATGACTATAGGGACAAATACAAGTGAGATGGGAACAGTTGCTCATTAATTTGCATTATTTCTGCTGCACATTGCTTTGCTTCCCTATCCAAGTTTTCCCTCTCCTTCCCTAAAACCTTCCAGGGCAGGAGGAACATGCCCAGACCATAGCAGGTCTTTCAAAGGGACCCTGAAGGCAAAAGGGCCATGCACCAAGTTCACCTTTTGTGTTTTGGAGTGTTTTTCTTGCCTGTATTTCCTTCAGCTTTTTACAGGCATGGTTACCTTCAGATGACCTCACTAATTTGAAAATTCCTGGGGTAAATAAGCTGGGGAAGACTTTCACTCTTTCTCTCTCTTTCCCATCTTTCTCTGCCCTAAGCACAGGACTTTTCTCTGATTTCTTGGAAAACACGAAGTGTTCTTGCCAAGAGAACTGTCTGAGGACCTGGCAGAAGTTGCTGCTTCCAGGAATTGTTACACGTTACCTTGGATAATCTTAATTTCACTTTATTTTAATCCAAAAGTGCTTTGTGGGAGGGATTCAGCCATTGGAGGAAATATTTTATAAAGAGGTGTAGTGACAGCAAAAGGGTTTGTCTACGCATACAGACCCAACATTTTATATGTTTTTTCTTCTAAAATTAGTTTCTAGCAAACTCTCCATTCCTCACTCTCCCAGGGTTCACCTTTGGTTATGAATTAATTGAGACATATTTGCATTACTATCAGTATAAACACATACTCTCCACTTGGTTTTTGGAGTGATGTTAAAGGTATCTGCTTTTAAAATACTGGAATAAAATGAATCTGAGAACTCTCCGTTCTGAAACTTCATCCCTCAGGTTCTTGGTGATGCTGATCCCAGGGAGGGGCTGGGCTCCTCTGCCTCAGGGGTGGGTGAGACCCAAACCTTTGGGCCCTGGATTTCACTGGCAAGGTCAGAGTTCAAGAAAGCCTCAGTGGCAGAAGAGGGATGGAATTCCCATAGCTCCTGCATTAGCTGGGGTCAGTAACAGAAAGAACCTGGAGGAAACACGCTCGGAATGAGCAGCTGGGGAATCACAGGAGTGCTGAGGTTGGAAAAGACCTTCAAGATCAAGTCCAGCCGTGCAGCAGCACCCTCTGTCCCCACTAACAGTGTCCTCTAGCACCACATCCTCCTGTTTTCTGGACACTTCCAGGGCTGGGGGCTCCCCAGCTGCTCCCTCCCAGTGCTTCACAACCTTTTGAGTGGAGATTTCATTGCTGGTGTCAGCTGAGACTGAAATTTGTAATGAATATAAAAGGGACAGTCTTTTTGTCAACGTGTTTGCTTTTGCAGTCTTCACGTGCCATCACTCATTTTATATCAGCTGGTGATAGTGATATAAAATGATAATATGTAATTTTATATCAGCGTTTATTCTCCTGGCATCTGTTTATTCAAGTACTGAGGCAGAGCAGAGCTTGGAGAGAGTTTTTCAAAAATAAATCTTTCAAAACCATGTCCCACAAAGAAAGACAAGGAGGGTTGAGGTGTGGGGTACCCGGTGCCTGTTCTGCAGAGGGGCCGTGCAGGAGCAGGTCTGTGTGATTCCTGATTCCTGGGGCAGCTGCAGCTGCTGTGACAGGAGACCCTCACGTATCCCAGAGCAGGGAATTCATGGCTGCCCGCCCTCCGCTTATTTTGTCTTTTTGCTAACTCGTAAAAGCACTGCAGAAGTACATTTCTTTGAAGTGTTTGCAAGGTTATTTTAACTGGAAAGTTAAAATATAGAGTATTACCTTTGAATGTGCAAGAGGTGTAAAACACTGGCCCTAGCGTCATAAATACACAATGAAAAAATACCTGGGTTTTATGTTCTGTGACAGCACTCCCATAAAACACCTTCTGTAATGAGTGAGGAACAAGTTTCACAGAGCTGAACTTTAAAACAAACTTTATTGCCGGAGCTGCTGCTGTTTTCCAGAAGGAGCCACACTATGAGAACTTCAATCTCCTCCCCACCTTTTGCTGTTTGTGAATTAGTACTGGGGGTCATTTTAATTCTTACATGATTTTTGTATACTTGTGTCTGCTTAGAAGCCAAATGGCACACAAGGATGAATCATTAGTGCTCTCAAGGATGAGAATCAGAAGCTGCTCAGAACTGAAATCCGAGCTCTCTAAATAATGCACCAAATAATCTCCTGGGAATGCTGGAAACACAGGATTTGGATGCATTAATTGCACATCAAACATCTTTTGCTTCCCTCAGTGAGTGTCAGGTGACCCAGCTGGAGCTGTACCCTGAACAACCTGAGCACAGAATCAGCAGAAAACTGGAGAGGAAATGGGCACTCTAGCACAACGAGAAGAGAGAGCATGTTTGCCACTGTTTTCCAGGAAAGCTGAAGCTTTCCCTGTTTCCTGGAGGCCCAGAGGTACTTGGCCTGTGCTGGTGGAGCTCTCCTCACTGCTGGAATGCAGTGACTTCCCGAGCCCCATCCTGGAGTCTCTCATTCTTGGGAGCTCCTGTCAGAAGTCGACGTTTCTTCACTGTTCGTTTCAGTGCTCAGGGGAGCTTTTGCAAGCAATTCACTTCATTCCCTTGATTCCCAAACTGCAGGAAAGAAAATGACTTTATTCTGGACTAATTGCTGCAAATTCAGTGGAAGGAACTCTTCCCTGGCTGGGTGGGCAGGCCCTGGCCCAGGGTGCCCAGAGCTGCTGCCTGGGCTGTAAGAAACAAAAGAATTCCTTTCCTTCTGTCCTTGAGGCAGTAAAGGTCAACGTTGTCTCTGCTTTTGAGCAGGACTGTGCCCATGCTGGAGAGAACTTTGTTCTGAACTGAAAATGATCCAAATTTGCAGAGGTTATTTAATGAACTTCTTTAAGACGGGGTATTTTACAGCCCTCTGGAGTAAAAAAAGAACATTTGTGAAAGTGAAGGTGCAAGCAGTGATCTGCTTAGAGCATTATTCCCATTTCCAAGGAGAGAAATCTCGGGGAAATTCTGGAACATGGAATCCACACTTCAGAAACAGGGTTTAATTTGGATCTGTTCCTGCTGCAGGAGGCTGTAAATATCATATGGAGCTGCTAACGAATGAGACATGATGATAATGGGCTAATGGACGTTAATCTTCAAAAAAACACCACCAGAAACTTGAGTATTTCATATCCCAAGCTATTTGATGGCTTAGTAATGCAACGTGCCTTAGAAATTGTGTGTGTGCATAGAATGGAAGCTATTGGAGTTTTGTTCTACGTGTATATAATTATGGTATGTCTTGTGCTGGGGAAAATAGAAATATCAGTGTGTTTTTGTTCTATAGGAAGCATTTCCTGATGGGAAGGAAGAATTCCAGGGCATAAAACTGATTCTCCATCAGGCTCCCACACTGACTCCCTCCCACTGCCAGGACAGGGGGCAGAAATGTTGCCCCATAGGGTCAGGAGAGTGCCAGAAACATCTGGCAGGAAAATCATGAATTCCAGATTTCTGCAGCTGCCTTCTGCCCTTGCCAAGCTGTGCCACGGGGAGGCTGGAAATTTGCTTCAGGAGTTGAACCAATGTAATGTTTTTATTTTAGAAGTTGAACTATTAAAAAAAAACCAAAACACCAGACTCCACAAAACCATTAAAAAAGCCAAAGCCAAATCCCCACAAAGTGCAGTGTTGCATACAGAACCAATATGGAGCTAATCCATAAATTATATAGGTTCACAGTACAGTTTATATTTAAATTCTTATGCTGTTTTGGGGAATAGTTTCTCCAGTTCTGGGCATTGTGGGATACTTTGGGATGATGCAGAGGAAAGAGGAATTGAGTGCCGGAGCTGTATTTAACTTGAAGCTGAAGTACTTCCAGATTTAATATCCCTCAGTACCTCCATGGTGGCATTAAATATGATTTGGGAGAGGTTAGAAAGGAATAGACAAGTTCTGCATGCAGAGGCGGTTTCCTGAAGCAGAAATATTTAAGCTTTGGGTTAAATTTTTCACATTCTACAGGAAGGATAATTCTAAAACCCCCCCTAGTTTGTTCCCTATCCTGAATTTTACTTTAATCCACCATTACTGGCCTGGTCAATGACACAAACCTTAGCAAGGTGGAGCTTCTCTGGGATGCTCTGCATGCACCAAACCCCTTTTCATCCAGGTGTGTGGAGGTCTGGGCCCTCTAGAACTGGTTTCAACTGTCACTTTGATTTTAGGTTAAACACATCACAAAGGATTCATCTCCTGTTATGGTTATCACCAAATCTCCAACCCTTCCTCACACAGTAATCCCTGGCGCTGTTTCTTTTCTTAATATTCTTCATCCACAGATATTTCTCCTAACTTTTTCTTCCTCACATTCTGTGTAGCCCTAGGAATTTTTTCAGTTCAGAGTTAAAAATAAAAGTTGTGAAATTTAAGCAAGAAAATTAAAACAGCTTCCAGCAACAATATATCACATTAATCTATCTTTGTGGTAATTGTTTTAATACGGTAACATTCGTAAATAAGATCTTACTAGGTTAAAGGACCCAACAAAACCTCTCCAGCCCAGCTCCTGTGTTTTCTCTATCAGGAAATGCTTTGAATTTCCCCACCTGTGTGAGTACAGCTCAGAAATCCCTTCAGCTGCATTGCTTAGTGAAGGAGTGCAAGGAACCAAGGCTCCTTTTCCTGCCCTTTGATGCCTCTCTCTTCTAGGAATGCCCAAGTTTGAAGGTTTGACTGTGGATGTTTAAGCTGGGAATAACCCAGCATGGCTGCAGGAAGAGGGGAATTACAAACAGGTTGCCTTGTTGGGAGTGCAGAGAACCGTCACATCCGAGGGAATCCAAAGTAACCTCTTCTCTGACTGATTAGAAGTCTTAAATAGCACAGAATCCCCAAATAGTTTGGGTGGGAAAGGACCTCAAAACTCATCCAGGGAGCCCTCCCAGTGTCCCAGGCTGCTCCAGCCCCAGGCTCCAGCCTGGCTTGGGCACTGCCAGGGATCCAGGGGCAGCCCCAGCTGCTCTGGGCACCCTGGGCCAGGGCCTGCCCCCCCTGCCAGCAACAATTCCTGCATCCCAATCTCTCACCCAGCCCTGCCCTCTCCTTCACCCTCAGGCCATGTGCCACTGTGCAGTTGGGGTGTGTGGGTATCTGGGCAGCCCAGACGTGCTGTGCCAACCCTGCAGTGGTTTTGCAGGGCAGCTTCTCCTCCAACGGGAGGCATTGAGGCAGGAGAGGCCAGCAGGCCGCTGCCCTTGCAGCGCTGGGTGCTGGATAATCCTGCTGCACATTCATCACCGTGCTCTGAGATGGAGCAGAGCTCATTTTGCTCCCGCGTCCCCTGCAGCGAGGCTGCCCTCGGCATCCTGCCTCAAAACTGCCTGTGGCTGTTCTTATCCACATTTATCCTGTGCCCACAGCCTTCATTTTGCTGAGCTTAGTTTGTGTTTGCCCTTGCACAGCTGGTGCGTGAAGAGAGCGGCAATCTCGTCTCCGGGCCTTCGTGTTGTCAGATTTAAGAAGTTTAAGTGCATCCTGCCTGGTTTTGTTCAACTCTCTCGAGGTGTTTCTCCCCCTCCCTGATTCTTTCTCTTCACCTCCTCTGTACTCCAGAAAGATTAATTTCAAGTACACAGCCCAGACAAGAGGTGGTGTTGGAGATAAGACCTCACGTTGCTCCCCGGGATCTCAGCGTGCCTCCGGCTCTACCTGAGACCGGGCGGATGGACCTGGCAAAAAACCAGCAGCAAAAGTGAGGATTAAAAAAAGCGTTTGGAAATGCGAGCAGCTTGGGGGAGTGAAGCGTGAAACTGTAAAATCACACACGTGGCGTGCCCTGCTCTGTGTGTGGAGTCACCTGGAAGTATTTATGATGTTAGAGGTTTGAGTCGATATTTTGTATTTTAAAAAGTAAATCACAATATTTAATTGTTCTGCAAGATCCAGAATCAGCTGAAGCAGTTCTGCTTAGTTTCCACTTTATCAGCCATATAGTTTGATCGATAAAATGGATTTTTTTTTTTTTTGGGGGGGGGTTGTGTGTGGGTGTTTTTTAAGCAGTGGTAAATTTGGTGACTTTCGGTTAGTCTCAGGTGTTAGTCCCATGGTGATCATTCCGAAGTATTTTCCTGTTCTCCCCTGCACTGATCCTGTGCTTTTCCACTGATAGATGATGGATTGAAGGAATCCAGAATGTGAAGAAGGGATGCACGTTACTATTTGGTGTATGAAGCCGCTGCACAATCTGTGAGACTGAGCCTGTGCTGCCGTGACTGCGAAGAGCCGCAGGCTCGGCTCGGCAGCTTTTCCTTGGCTCTGCCAGCAGAAATGCTCCTGCTGCTCCACAGATGTGGCTCTGCATCCCAGGGAGAGCCTGGTGGGCACGGCCTTGGCTGGAATTGCTGCCAGGCTCTCTCGAGCTGAGGCGCTCCTGTCTTGGTGTGAATGATCGCGGAATCATGGAAGGGTTTGGGTGGGAAGCGACTGAGAGCTCATCCCATCCCACCCCAGCCCTGGCAGGGACCCCTCCCAGTGTCCCAGCCTGGCATTGGGCACTGCCAGGGATCCAGGGACAGCCCCACCCTGCCAGGGAACAATTCCTTCCTGGCATCTCATCCATAAAAAGCCTTGGTGCCCGACTTTCATGCTGAGCCGTGGTTGCTCAGGCAGGTTTTACTGAGCCAGGCTTTAGAGGTGGTGCTGTTTTGTGCACTCTCAGCCCAGGGTTGGAACTAAAGTGTAGTCACAGGGCTGGGCTGAGTGACTTTTAAAGCATCCTAAAAGAATCTGTCGGAATATGGAACTTCTGTAGGATCGGAGCCCTGTTTTGCAGAACTCCTGAATGGCTTTATTTCTCATTCTAATCTGGTAGAGATGATTAATTTGCTTCAATACCCTCATTTTTAAACGCGTGACTTCAATTTTAATGTGGGTTAAACCTTGGATTTTCATCTGGGTTGCAACCTAACCCATGACAGTGTCTGTAACAAAAGTTCACTATCTTACATGGCTTATTGTTTTTAACTTGTTCTGCACAAACTTTCCACATCTGTTGCTAATTATCACAAAAATCACCACATTAATGACTTTTGTTTAAATACACTTTCACTTCAATAATTTTCATAGCGTGCTAATTGCTGTTCCAAACTAAGATTTTTTGAACAGATACGTTTCCCCCGAGCAAATGTCTTGAAGTGTTCTCAGCTGTAGTGTTTTTTCAGGTGCAGTTTTCCTGGTGTGTGGTTTTTCTGGGTTTTGTTTCTCATTTTCTCGCTGTTCAGCTCCTGTGTTGCCTTGATCTGAATAACTGCAGCTGTTCTTAACACCAGCCCTTCCTCTCCTGTGGATGAAACCCCTCCTGGAGGAAGGATGTGTGGTTTTCACTTTCATAGGTTGAGAGAGCGGATTTGGAACAAACTGGGAAGGATTTCAGACCTACAGCTGCTCTGGACTTAGGAGGGCTAGAACTAGAAACAGGAAAGCTGCTGTATTTTCCATACTTCCAGAATCTTGTGTCAATTCACCTGTATGTGAATGGCTTAGACCGAATTATCCCCAGAATTTTCTGATGCTGAAGTCTGTTTTGGCCTCCCAGGTTTTACCCACCTGATCAAGAATTTATTCCAGCAGAGCTGAAGGAGTCCACACTTCAGTTTTGAGAACTTACTCTTATTGTTGCTATCTCCTTGGCTGAAAGGAGCTCTGTTACAGATTTGCTGTTTCTCTATTGAACTGTGCTGCAGATGACAAAGCACAGCCTGCTCCTACCTCTCCAATTTCTGCCCAGGTGCACCATTCAGTTCTCTTCCAGTTGTTGTTTTAATACCGTTCAGTGGCTCGTTCTGTTGATAAATTCTCTGGGTTGGGTGATGTGCTGGCACCAGCTGCTGCTGGAGTGCCCTGACGAGGGCAGCAGGGATGGTCTGTGATGAGTCCTCTCCTCCTGACCTCAGCTGGGGAATTATTTTTAGCAGGGCTCTCCTCCGGGCCTTCTATTGTTTGCTGAGACAGTGCAGCTGCACTCAAATACCTCTGTGCACAGGGTGTTTTGCATTTCTTCAGCTGCACTCCCAAGGTAAAAGGAAAAGATGAAATCCTTTACAGCTGAATTGTGGAATTCCAGAGAAAATGCCCATTTCATCTCCTCCAGGCTTGCCTCTTCTCTATTAAAGGCTCACAGAACACAGCAGCCTCTCTCAGCCCTTATTCAAAACAACAAAGAAGAAACTAGAATTTTTGAAGTGGAGTCTGCCCTGCAACCATTTGGATTTTTTTTTCTTTTTTTTCTGTTTGTTTGGGTTTTTTTTTTCCTGAAGTACCCAATAATTCCAGAAATCAATGTCCAGAAAACCCACGCAGAAACTCTCTTACTCTTCGTGCTGCTTTCAGCCAAGGCTGTGCTTTAAAACACCTTGTCTAATTTAGCATATTAAACCAACAATATACATGTTCTGTTTCTTGTAAGGCCCAGAAAGGAAATGAAAGATCTCTTGCAAGATTTTTGGCCCTATTTCTACCAAGAGTTTAAAAACCAGGAACAATAAAGGTGCCAAAAATGATACAGAGATCCCATCTCAGGCCTGGCTGTTCCATTGGTTTCCATCAGCAATATTAGACACGTGGGGATTTTAGCTCTGTAATCGTTTGGATTATGTCTGGGTTTTTGTGAAAGCAAAATCGCTCCGTTTGAGTCCACTTATGAATAACAAAAGACTGTGAAATCTCACTCGTGGTGTTTGGTTTTCTTTAATGTTTATGTTGAAAACTTAGGGAAATTGGTAGCTAGAGCTTATAATTAAAAATCAAATACGAAATTGAGTCTGCATCCTGCTCCAGGATTGATTCGAGTCATCCCTAATGATGGGGGAATGCTTCTGCCATGATTAGACAGCTTCAGGCTCCGAGGAAAACCCTTTAATCAGCTGGGAGAAGAGAAAGCTGCTGTGGCTGAGCCTTTGCAAGGTGCTTAATTTGCCTACTTGTCTTGGGCTGCAGGTGCCACTGAGGCTGAAAAAAAACCCCACAGAGTACAAAGTTGTCGAGGTTTGGGGAAGGGAGATTAGAGGAAGACGAAATGATTTCCTCGGTTCCCATTTTTTGGGGTTTTGCCCTGTGCTATTAGCCTGTAAATACATTGATTTTTCTTTGAACATCACACTTGTCTCTCTGAGCAGCAAAGGCTAAACCGACTCCTTTCATTTATCCTCAGAATAGTTGTTCTGGTTATTGCCATGTTTGGATTGCTAACCGTGGAACACGCTGATTCTAGGGGTGCTGCTGGCTGTGGAGAGCAGAGCAGAAATTGAGAATTTTTTTATGTCAGGACACATTTCCCAGGAATTTTGTTGGCTTCTTAAAAAAAAAAAAAGTTTATCACCACATCAGTGACATTCCTCAGCTCTTGCCATGCTTTTAGACTGGGACTCTGTTTTCAGAACTCAAGCAAATACTGCCCTTTTTAGGGTGTTTTTTTTTTTGCTTTTAAATCAATGCAAGAGCAATGCAGGAATACTCATCAGTTTAGAGCTTCCTATCAGGTTTTATACACACTGCCTGAAGCATAAATCACTTGGAAATCCATCTTTCAGAAATCATTGCCACTTAAAGGAATATTCATCCTTTCTATGGGCTGGACATGAAAAGCCCTGAAGGAAATCAGATGCTTTTGGAAAGGCTTGATGAGACACCCGGAGCTGCAGCAGGATGTGTTTTTAAAAACCAGGCCAAAACTTGATCTTTAGCATTTTTAAGGTGTTCTGATAATGCAGACTTGCAGCTGGACTCGTTTCTTATCTGGGCTAGGGTTTTTGTTTTTTTGTCCACAGCTGTACTTATTTTGTTAAGGCCATTCTGTACAACATCGTTTTGACAGTGCCGTGTGTGAGCACAGGGAGATAAATGAAAGCAGTTGAGAGCAGAAGGAATGAAGAATGCTGGTGGCCAGCCTTCCAGCATTGCTGGAATGAAAGGGAATTATGGCAAATATGGGAGCTTTGGGACCTTCCTCTCCTGGAATACACCACCAGCACACCTGGGCCTGCCTTCCAGAACATTTTGGGTACAGATCCCCCTGGGCACCCCATCCTGAGGTGTTTCTTGGGCTTCCCAGGTGGGCATCACTCTCTGCGACCAGGCTTTGTCCTGGTGATGAAATTCCCTTATCATATGGACAGGTAGCACCAGGAGGGATGGCACAAAATCCAGCCCTGGCACCTCCCTGTGCTCTGGCTCTGTTGTGACCGCGGTGAGGGGCAAAAGTGCTGGGAAGAAGGTCAGAGCTGACAGGGAATTTCAGGCCGGGGGATCATGCCTGGGATGGGATGAGGTCCTGGTGGGGGCAGTGCTGGTGATGGAGCTGCTGCTGGCACAGACCTGGGAGCGCTGGTGGATCCATCTGGGGGCTGGGCTGACCTGCAGGGGCACCTGGAGAGGTTCAAGGAGGGAAATGCCAGTCCTGCACCTGGGCAGGAGCAGCCCCCAGTGCCAGCACAGGCTGGGGGGATGTGGAGCAGCTCTGCAGGGAAGGACCTGGGGGTGCTGAGGAGGGACGGGGTGACTGTGAGTGGACAGAGTGTCCTCGTGGCCGGAGGGATCCTGGGGACATCGGGAAGAGTATGGCCAGCAGGTCAGGGAGGGATGCTGGCCCTCTGCCCTGCCCAGGTGAGGCACATCTGGGGCCTTGTGTCCAGTTCTAGGCTCTGCAGTTCAAGAAGGACAAGGAACCACTGGAGAGGGTCCAGCAGGGGCCACGGGGATGATTGGAGGTCTGGAGCATCTCCCTGACGAGGCGAAGGGAAGGTTGGGGTGGGGGATCCCATCCACCCACACAGGGGAGGGCAGAGGAGGGTGCCAGGGACACAATGAGCAGCAGTGGCCATACCGCACGAGGAAGAGCTTTCCATGGAGGGTGGCAGAGCCTGGTCCTGTCTGGTTTTGTCTGGTACTGCCCTGCCTCACGCAGGGGGGCACTTCCAGGTGATTTTTGCCTGCTAGGAGCCAGCAGCCTCAATCCTTGCCGGAGCAGGGGCTGGAGCAGTTTCTCTCCGGCGGTTTCAGTGCTCTCTGGGAAGCTGTCTTGGCTCCCAGGCACTTCAGGCTGGGGACACTGGGGGTTCTTTACAGACCCCCTCGGCACAGCCTCTCTCTGTCAGGCTCTTCTCCCCTCTGCAGGGGGGGCAGAGCAGCTCCAGCACACCCTGGGGTGGGCTCTGCATCCCCAGGCTTGGCAGCTCCTGCCCTCAGCTCCTGGTAATTAGTGTTTGGGAGGGGAATTATTTAGTGTTCCTTGTGTCCGTAGCTGCTGAGTTGGATTCGCTCCCTCAGGATCGGGTTATTCCATGTCTGAGCAGCTGGATATTCACAGAGAGACTTCTCACTGCCCTTGCACTCCCCAGATGGGTTTCTCCTAAGGAAGGAATAGATTCTGTTTCTTGAGGAAGGGAGAGCCATGTAAACCGTGTTTAAAGGATGCAAAAAAAGGGTTGAGGTTATTTATTGCCTAATCTCATGGGGAGTGGAAGCATTTTCATTATAAGATGCCACCTCGCCTGACCCCCTCCCACGGTTCCCCCTTTCCTGGGCCCTTCTGAGCAGCAGGTCCTTCACAAGTCTGAGATCAGTGAAAGGAGTCTGTGGGATTTCAGTCTTTCACCGACTTAAATTTCTCACAGTCACATCAGTTTAAGTAGGCACTACAAAAAAAGTGAAAAGTGCCTCTGTATTAAACTCTGAAATGTCACAGTGACTCTGGATATAGCATGGGGTTTAATTCCAAATCTCTTTTATTTCCTGCAGGACCTTAATGTAATTATTTGTAGCTACAAAGACATGGCTGACCTAGAATAGACTATGTTTTTAATCTAATTAGGAAAAAAAAAAATTTTAATATTTATGGTCTTGAATTAATTGGGTGTTTAGTTTTGTTTTAAACATGACTTAGGTGACTCTATAATGACTTTACAAAGGAAAGGTGATCCTGAGGTCTCCTCACACCCTCAGTGTGAGGTCTCAGAAAGGTTTAACAAAAAATGGTAATTCTATTATACAGGTAAAAGTCCCTACAAATGTGAAAATTGCACGAAACATATCCAGATCTTGTTTGCTTTTAGTTCGAAACTGGTTTTTTTTGGTTTGGTTTTTGTTTGTTGTTTTTTAAAATGAAACCTTACTGTAATACTCTTTTGCTGAGTTTTGTTTTGGTTGTCTTTTTGTGGCCTGTTTTTTGTGCCCATGGTCAAAACCCCTTTCTTAAAGCACAACAAGAAGAAGCCATTTTAATGGGTTTATTTTTGTTGGGAATCTCATTATGTGTATTCAGTAGGCTGACTCTTCCCTTTTTATTTGTTTTGGAAAAGAGCAGGGACGATCTTTATATTTTTTAGTTTTTCCAAACACAGCCATGTCTGTTAAAATTAATTAGAGTTGAAGGTCAGAGAGTGTCAGTGCTGCTGGAGTTGTTATGACACGTTTTTAGGAGCTGAATCTCAGCAGCATTTAGAATCACAATCAGCAAAATTCCGTGAGAGGAGCTGAGGGAGGACGCTGATTAAACTTCTGCTCATGCTGTTGCTCTTGTGCTGATTTAAAAGAAAAAAACACCCTAAAAAGGGCAAATTGTGGGGTGAGGAGTGGGATTGGAACCTCATGGGTCGCTGGCACCCTTGGGTTTGGGATGGAATTCCTGCCGCTCGTTTATGGCCAGCGGATCATGAGGGGGGGACTGGAAGATTGAATTGGAATTTCTCTGATCTCTGGGAGCCCTTGCCTCACCTGAAACCACCCTGCTCCTTTCCTTGGCCAGAAAAATCCTTCCTTTTTTCCTCTGCTAAAGCCATCAATGAACAAATTGGCAAAGCTGAGTCGAGCTGCAGGAGAGATGTTAAAGAGTCTTGGCTGATGGAGACAATGAATTCAAGTCTGTTGTTATTGAGAGTTGCTCTGGTGAGCCTTTATAGGGTTTGGAGCTGGAATGGCAGCTGAAAATTAATGATTTTGTATTATTGCAGAGTGTTTGCATATGGTTGGGAATGGCACAATGCCCCAAGAGCTGTACCAGTTCTGGACTTGCTATTTATTTAACATTTGTTTAAAAATTAGGTTTGTATCAGGAATTAAAAGGATTACATTAAAATTAGAGATGATTAGGTGAACTGTTATGCCAGTTATGGGAAATTTTAAAATAGCTTCAGGTACAATCAGCAACTTCATTATATTAATGCAAAATATTTCCCTATCATTAAAAAAAATTAAAGAACGTTCCAAATGTAATTTTAGCTCCTAGGGGGAAAAAAAAAATCAACATCTTAATTTTTTTTCTTACAGTTATTGCTTTGTTTTGAAATGAACTGTTACCTACAGAGTATTTTCAGAGCTTGTCACTGAACTCAGAGAAGATACTCTAACAGAATATCATCCAGCTTGAAGGGAAATAGCCATTTGAGTTCTTTTCTGTCTCTTTCCCCAGCGCCTAATACTAAACTAATTTATTAATTGTCAGAAGCCGCTGCTCCTGCTGCTGTTGGTTTCCTCAGAAGGTGCATTGTTATTTTCACTGGGATGAAACCAAGCCGTGCTTGGTGGAAATACCAGCGAGATGCAGAGCTGGGAGGGAGGGATTGGCACGGGAACGTCTGCTCCCGGTCCTGCTGTGCTGTCCTTGCGTGGACAGGGAGAATTCCTCCCTTTCCCGGAGACTGAAACCATCCCTTGTTTCAGGGATAACGAGGCCACACCCAAAAATAACTTTTCTTTTTTTTTGGGGGGGCGGGTTGGTGAGATTGCTTTGTGTCCAAGCACAGACGTGCTGCAATCTGCTTTTCCTTCTCATTTCCTGCCTCTAACATTTCCTCAGGAGCAGCCCTGCACCAAGCAGTGTCAGGAGGGATTCTGGTGTCATCAAAACTCATTTCTCACCTTGAGTGTCCCCCCACAGGTCCCCACCGCTCTGGGGCTACAGCCTGGCTTACAGATTTATGAACTTATTTGAGTTTTTTTTGAAAGCAAAAGAAACTTTGCTTCTCGTCCCTTCCTCAGCCTGGTTATAAATGCAGCCCGTTCCCTTCAGGGGGCAAGAGAGGGAGAGCATCAGGATGTTCCTGCCTTTAAAACCACAGCCTAAGAAAAGCCAAACAAATAAAGAGAAGTTCTTTGAGCCTGGAATTCCTCCTAATTCTCAGATTTTAGGGGAGCTTTAGTCATACACCTGCTTGTTCTGTGTGCCTCACCTCATCCAGACCCGGCTACCGCGGCATTAAACATTGTCTGTGTGCTTATGAATATATAAAATAACGGGAGAAATAGAATTATGACAGTGATCCATGGGTGTATTTTGGAAATCATACACAAGCACAAGGAACTATCAATCTAGCCCTGCAACGGTTTTCAAATTTATCGAGCCCGCGTGCTGAAAGTTTTAAATGAACCCACGTATTTCAAATCACCACGTTTGGTTGGCAGGGTGGTCAAATGACCTCAGCAAATACTTGTGTTGAAGTATAGTCCCTCTTGCTGAAATCAAGGCTGTTGCTTGAAGGATAGGTAGGAGAATACACTCCAAAGGCATTAGTTATAAATCAAGCCAATCCTTTCGCTGCAAGGCCTTGATTTATGCACGTCAAATTAACTTCTCCAAACTCGCTGTAATTTATCTCAAACACGGGACTTGTCCAAAAAAATAGGGAAATGAAATGTATTTGTGCTGTGCACTCAAGGTGAAATGTTGGAGTCGGTATTAATCAGGAGCAATGTGTTCCAGGATGAAGGGGACGTAATTCAGCAGATTTCCTTTGGAGTGGCACTTGTTCTCCTGGCTGACAGAGGGACCAGAAAAAAATGGTAAGGAAAACTTCTTCTTTTAACTGGAAAGCGTGTCTTCAATTCTCTCCCTCTCTTTTTATTTATTTATTTATTTTTAAAAAAAATAATTCATTGCATTAACAATGCAAAAATGCATATTGGGAGTTTGGATGGTGAAGTGTTGAAACATATAAAACAGGTCAGGATTAAACTGTTTAACTGGAATTGCGTAATAGTAAAGGAAGTGTGATGGTTTATTACCTCCAGAGGTGTAACTAATGTGTCATTTCTGCTGCTCTGCATGTACGAAAAATAGTTCTGGGGTCTGGGCTAGATTTATTATTCTGCATTGATTGCCTCATTCTGTAGCAGGACGTTTCTGGCAGTAAAGCAGCAGAACTGTCACATCCATCATGATGTGTCGGAGATGTGTCAGGGCTGGGGCTCTTTTTTGAACTTTACTGCTCCTGAAAAATGTAGCTGAGCCTTATAGGCAGGAGTCTGACATTTCCAAGATGAAAATCAATCCTTTTTTATGTGGTGATTCTCAAAGCAGACTTGAGCTTTGATTGCACAAGGGGTGGTTTCATACATTGGGGGATACAACAGGGACACCAAATAATTTGGGTAACAGATCTGGCAGGTGTTCTGTAATGAATATGAGTTGGAGAAATGATCATAGGAGAGATACTCGAGTCAAGGAGGCACAGCAAACATTGATCTGCTGCTGTCACAGCTGGGAAAGCTGAAGGTGTTTCTTTTTGGTTCGTGTATTTTCCTGTATTTCTCTTTAAAGCTGGGGATTAAACAGGCAAATGCAGCCTACTGTGAATTTATATTCCACATTATACCATATTTAGTGGGAGGGGGGGAAGAAAGATTGTGGAAATTAATTGCTAAAAGCACGATAAGCACTGAGAGTGCCAATGTCCAGGAAGGGAGGGCAGATGAAGCACTCTGGGCTTTAAAATGAATGCTCAAAAAATGCTCAAAAATGGGAAAGTGGTTGTGTCACAGGTCCAGGGGCTCAGCACCTGGGCGTTACGGTGCTATTAGAGACCAAAAAGGACAGTTTTGTGCTGGTGGCTGTGTGTAGAGGGAGCAGAAATCCGAGGAGAAGGGCAGCATGGAGCCACAAACAGCCAGACAAGCACAAGTTCTTACATGCTGGGAGTGTGATGATAAAATATTTTGATGTTGGGCTCTTTCCCAGGGAAGACGCTTGGAAACAATGAGAAGAGCAGTCTTGCTTTCTCTTTTTTTTTTTTTTTTTTTTTTTTTTTTTTTACTTAAGGGAAAAATCTAAATAAATAAGATGATGATGTGATACTCAGTTGTCCCCTTCCAAGAGGAAGGAGCACGGAAATTCCCTGTAGCAGCCACTTTCAAAGATCAGTTCAAGACAATCAGTTGCTATCGAAATCAGGAGATTTCAACTCGGTTGTTTCTCAATTTAACCACTCAAATGTGCGTTGATTTCCCCCATAAATAATGCCCTGTCAGCCACAAAAACACTGACTGAATTTTATTAAGGAGTTTAGCAAGGCATGAAAATGCATAATTAGGGGAGGAACGGTTTCATCCTTTTGAGTTCCTAACAATTCCTTAATTCAGGACAAACAGCAGAAGTCCCTAGAGCACACGAGTAGTCTGAAGTTTAAACAAGATGACAGCTAGGATGGATCGATAATTTCCCCTCCCTGCAGTTACTAATAATATGGTGAAGAGAGAAATATCGGCTATTTCCAGGCTCAAGGCACTGAGAGAGGCAAATCCACTCCACTCCAGAGTGGACTCCATTAGCACAGATTGCCTTCAGCCCATTAAGCCTCAGCACTGAGCTGTTTTAAGCAAGACCTTGTTTCTAAAACTCTGGAAGCCAAGGAATTAAACCCCACCTGAGTTTGAAAAGCATGTTTTCTGAGCCTTAATAGAATGACACTTTGTCTTACTTTTGTGTCTCCAGTCATGCAGGAAATTAGAGGACTGGCTTCTTCCTGCAGACTTTGGGTTTCAGGCTTCAGGCTCAATTTGGCAAGCTTATATTGCTCAAATTGGCTTGTAAATGAGATATTTGTTTCTGAAGTACGACTGATATCAACTTGCTTACAAATACTTACGACGTGGACATGCCTCTCATTTGATTCTGTAATTATATGATGGTTTTTCTTGTCAAGAGAGCTCAGAAACTTAATATTGATTTATGTTCCTGAGTTTCTGAAACTGCCATGTGTCATTGCTGAGCATAATTTAGAGTGGCCTTTTTTCTTCCCTCTGGTCTTGTGCGTGCCAAGCTTGAGCTCATTTGGGGCTGGAATGATCTCAAAATTGTTTAACCCTTGTTTGGGTGTGGTGACGGTGGCGTGGACGAAGATGATGTCATTGAGGGGGGTCTGATTTCTTTATGTGAAATGGTATTTTCAATCAAGGCCCTGAATAAACCCGCCATGAGAGCTCTCTCATGGGTGTCCTGGGAGGTTTTATCTTCTCCTGACGCAGCAGGGGGTGGAGGTGTCCAAAATGCCCTGGAGGTGCTGCAAAGGGCTGTGCTGACAGCCCCGAGGTCAGCCAGGCCTTGGAGGGATCTGTCTGTGCCTCTCTAGTAACGTGAGTTCCTCAGTGATGCTCAAAATGTGCTCAGAATTAAAATCCGCCGGGTTCTGGTGGAATCAAAACTCAAATGATCAGTCTTTTATCGATGAGCAGGGCAAAAAAATGTCAAAAATCAAGGGACTGCCTTCCAACCCAATCCATTCTGGGTAATTCTGTGAGGGGGAACTGTGTGTAAGGAACACAGGGGCATGTTTGTTTTCTGTCGGGCTTTTCCCTTGCATTTCCATCCCAGACCATCTGCAGAGGCCCAGGCAAACTGCACTGTGTGTCCTGAAGTCCCTGTTGAAACCACTGCATCCCAATTCCCCAGCTCAAAGGGGGCTGCCAGTGGGCTATGGCAGTGTTTAACATGCAGAGAAATAAGTGCACAAACCTGGCCCACGTTCTCAATTCCTCTTCGTAGCAACACTAAAATGATGATCTTGAGAATTGATTTCAGCTTTGGCATTAGTAAATTGATGGGAATATTCCGAACACTAAATTCTCCTGGAATTCCTTTTGAAGCATGATGCATTTATTTAAGTTTGTGGGATGTGGAAATGAATTTTGGACACGTGTCGAGGATCCAACAGTGGCAGGATCAGCTCTCTGTCATGGATAGTCTGAGCCTGTGCTGCCCGGCCCCTGAGCTGGGATCACACAAGGGAATGTGGGAGGTAGGCAGGAGTTTGGGCTATTTGGTTTCATTTGCACTGGGGAGGTTTTCTTGGTAACTTAGTGTTAACCATCCACATTCACTCAGCTCAGTCTGGAGTGTTGAGGTTTCCAGGCCGCTGCGCCCACCCCGTGACTTTGTGTCACTTGGAGAGGGGAATTCCTGCCAGCTGGAGGGTTTGGGTGGCTCCGAGGGCTCAACTTCCCTCTTGAGGGCTGCTTGCTGGTGGGATCAAGGGCGCTTGAGGCGGGTTGCAGTTTTAAGAGGATCACCAGAAGCACGAAGCCAGGAGGAATCCAGCAGAGAGAGGTGCTGAGGTGGGCAAAGCTCGTGGAGCTTTCCCACCTGCCTTGCCGTGGGGTCAGCCCTGGGAACTGTTCATTTCTTTGCCGTCTGATGAGTGGAGCAGCATTTCTGTGTCTTCACTGACTGACTGCTGTCAGAGAGGGTTGTTTATCATCCACTTCTGTCCTCGTGGAGGGAGCCAGGCTCAAATTGCTGCGCTGTTGAGAGGGGCACGTCCCTGAGGGGAAGTGCTTTGGCTGAGCTGCTTTGGTCAGATCAAACAGGCCTCCTGCTGGAATGCTGTCCATGGGCAATTGTTCTTCCCTAGTTGCTCACGGCTGGGAAGTGCAGGATATACACCAGCAGTGATCTCTGTTCCATTTCCCTATCCAAAACCCCTCCCAGATGTGCCTTTAACGACTCTTTAAATCCTGAACCGCTTCCATCCCTGATAAAATTGCATTAATTACTCATTTTCCTCTATTCGCTTTGCTGTGAAACAGAATGAGTTTTCTTTGTGTTACTACTTTGTTCCCATCCCCTGCTGGCGGATTCGGTGGCAGAAATAGGCAGGGGAGGTCAGGAAGGCTTCCCTGGAAGGGAGTGTTCAGCCCTGGAAGTGTTCAAAACTTTTCTGGCCGTGGCCCTTGGGACGTGGTTTGGGTTGGGTGCTGGGGAGCAGCTGCTGGCCTTGAGGGGTCTCTCCCAACCTGGAGCCGTGCCACAAACCTGTCAGGTTGAATTTGGGTTCGTTTCTTCAGCTCCCAGGAGATCTGCTGTGCGTCGGGGTGCCGGACAGATTTCCACGCCCAGACATGGGACAGTTCTAGAAAAAGGTGAATCCTGAGCAGCTCCTCAGTGACCCCAGTGACCAGGCCACTGGAAAGATTGGGTGATCAAGCTTTTCCTTCAGTTCCTCAGGCAGCCAGCTGATTGTGCCAAGCAAAGCAATGTTTTTAGGAGCGTGATTTCTCAAGGGCTCTAATTGCTGTGTGCCGAGCAAGAGGGATATTGGGCGTAATGCTAAAACTGCTCAATTATAAATTAATGTTATATATTCAAAATTAGTGTTGGAGAGGGCTGATTGCCATTCCAGTGATGGTAATATGTTCCCTGAGAAGTCATTAGTCATACTTTATTTTTCATTAAGTTGCTAATTTTGGTGGGTTGGGTTTTTTGGTTTTTGTTTTTGTTTTTCCCATGTGACAAATTCTCTTCGTATTTTAGGTTCAGCTTCACCTGAGTTTAACCAATGACCCCGTGGTCCATGTAAGCACTGGAGCAGGCTGCCCAGGGCAGTCACCATCCTGAACTGTTCCAAAAGGAGAGCGGGGGCTCTTTCTGGGATGCTTCAGGGGCTGTGATGGGATCTGGTGCAAGGCTGCACCGCCTGATCCTGGAGGTCTTTGCCAGCCTCATTTCTTGGGTGACTGCACGGCTCCAATCCCTTGAGGTGATTTTCCAGCTGTCCTGTTCTCTGTTAGCAGTTCTTCCCTTCCCTGGCGCCGCAGACACAAAGCTGAGGCAAGGCCCAGCCTGAAGGGATCGCTCTCAGTCTTCCTCCTGACAAAAAGGTGAAGAGAGCGTGGCAGGAAAAAAGGCCTCGCTGCTCTCACGGCTTTGGAAGCCGCTGCTTCTCTTCCAGCTGGAATGTTTTCTATCTGAATATTTCTTTTCATTGCTCGTGGTAACTGCAGCTTTCCTTTTGTCCGTTCACCAGGATGAAGCATGAAAGCTCAAACTACTTTAAAGTAGATTTGCTACTTGCGCTATGGAGGAAAAATATCCATCTTTAATCAAATTACACATTATCTTTTGTTGCAGGCAAGTAGCTCATCAGAAGAGATAGAGGTTGGAAAGATTATTATTAAAAAAAAAAAACCTATTCAGCAGCAGTCCATGGTCATGTTTAAGACTAGGCTGTGGTTCAGAATCCAGTAAATCTTGAGTCTCATCCTGTTAAACCTGGCAGCAATTGGATTTACACTGCCCAAGATCAGGAAAAAATTAATTCAGAGAGAAGTAATAGTGTACATCCATATATTATGTCACGTATATTATATTATATCCTGTATATTATATTAAAAATGTGATAGCTGGGAGAAGAAGAGCAAGCTATGTGATGTTGGTGTATGAGCACGGAGACTGAAGCAAGTATGAAATAATGGAAATAATAAAAGCAGAAAAAATCCATCCTAAAAAAAAAATAAAATGTAGTGCTGGAAATTAGGTTACCAGCATTGCCTTGATTCATTGAGTTGCCCATGAAACATTCAACTCCAATATTTAAATTTAAACATTTTAAAGATTTAAAACCTAAAATACCTTTAAATACCTAAAATAAAGGGAAGAAATACCTGATACCTAACTAGCAATTCTGCTTTTCTCCAAACGCAACCAAAAATCTTTTAACCCCCGAGTTGTTCTCTGTTGGTGCACGTGGTCAGGGGTGCTCAGGGGTGGGCAGAGAGTTCCTTCCAATTGCTCTCAAACAGGCAGGGCTCTGATACACCATTAAGGGGTGAAACGAAAGTGCAATTGAGTTTTCCCAAATTGTCTTGGCTTAACAAATCCAGGACTGTGTGTGAGAGTCTGTTTTTAAAGAGAGAACTCCTTGGGGCAGAAACCCTGGGCTGGGGTGGGAAATGGAGTTCTTGTCACTGAGGGTGTTGTGTTTCAGTGTAGACATTGAAAAATAAGAGATAAAATTATCAGGCTAATCTGTTAATTAGGCAAGTGGAGTCCCCATCACTGGAGGGGTCCAGGGAAGGCATGGACAGGGCACTTAGTGCTGGGCACAAGGTGGGGACCGAAATTATTCCATGATTCTAGATTCTAAATCCATTTGCTCTTCCTTCTCCTTTTCCTATTTTGCTTTTTTTGGGTTTTTTTTCCCTTTTTTTTTGGGGGGGGGGGGGGTTTTTTTGTGGTTTTTTTGTTTTTTTTTTTCTTTTTTTTTTTTTTTTTTTTTTTCCTTTTTTTTTGGGGGGGGGGGGTTCGTTTGGTTGGCTTTTTGATTTTTTTTTTAAGTACTTTATTTCTGGAATATTTATTTTATAAAATCTGTGCACATTTTCCTTTATCATCTCTTGGCATTTAACAAATTATATGTGGTACAGACAGCGCTTAGCTCCCAAAATTTTAGCTATTTTAGGGCATTTTGTTTATTAAAGAGCTCTGCTTTGGAGGAAGTACAATGATTACAGGAGTCTCTGAGGATTCAGGGAAATGAAAGCAGCATATGAGCAGTCTTTTCCCATAAAGCTGGGAAATGACTCAAAATGGTTTGAGCCAGAAATGTATAAAAATTACAAGATTCTCTGGGGCTTGTGATTTTGGTGGCCTGGCTCTCTTTATCTGATGTTATTTAGTGTTCCAGTTGGTGTGTCCCCGTGTCGTGTTATCAGCTTGCAGCATTTATTTATTAATTGGAAACAGAAGTATTTTTCAGGACTTAGAATCTGTGGTGTTTTAAATCCAATAATGCTCGTTATTTACCCCTGGCTTTCTCTGCCTTCATCCCACTCAATTCCCGTCTCTCGTTGCTTCCAATGTGTGAAGTCTTTGGTCTTCCTAAAGAGAGAACTTTGGTCCATTTATTTACTGGTGGGAAGAAGTTCTGGAGAAAAATCCAGGAGTTCTGATATTCCTTCCATTACCTAGGCCTGTGTTTTATGAAATCACACTAAATAAGCAGGAACCTGCAAAAATAACACCATATGTGTGCTAAAGGAAAGGTTTTAGCTGTCACTGTGTCCAGAACTCTTTTTGATAACGAGTTCTTGGTTTACCTGATGAACTCTGAGGTCTGTGGTAAGGTACAGTTCATCACAGTCAAAAATCCCAATCTGCTTTGAAGTACCTGAGGATTTTTCCTGAAAATTATAATTTTGTTGTGATCTGTCACTGGAAATTTCAGCACCTGGAGTTAACAGGACCTGACCAAGGGGACATGAAAGGAAGAGAGAGAGGAGATATAAAATCAGAATATGTGATGAAAAATAGCTGCCATTAGGCAAAAAGATTAAAGTGGACATCACATGTGATTATAGAAGGAAAACCTGATTAAAATCTAAATAAACTCTGGCCCGAAAAGTCCCTGACCTGCAAACTTGTGGAAGCCAGGAGCTTGTTTGGGTGAAACAAAAGGAATTTTCTCACAGGATTTTTTTCATTGAAAGGTTTCTCACCTGCTTTTCTGCGTCAGAGTCTGAGTCACACAAACAGTGGTAGAAAAGGAACGGAAAAATAAACTTGATGTCGGGATTGCTTAGGGGGAGATCTATATGCAAAACAAACTGGTAAATAGAGCAGGAGCTGAATAACAGAATAGATGGAGTAATAGAAAAAGTAATTTGCATTATGAAATCAAGAGTAAATTAGGAGTGTTTGTTTAAATGACAAATGTTGACATTAGATAGAGGGGAAAAACCTGAAAGGAAATACTCCTTGAAGGAAGCAATCAGTGCCGGGCTTAAGCACCCATGAATTGTTTTGGCTGGTGCAGCTGGGAAATCTTTTCCTTCTCAGATAACCAGGAGCAGCCAGGGCTGCTAGAGCCCCTCCTCCGTGGAGGAACCCCAGGGAGACCCATTTGGGGAGCATTTCCCTGTAGAAGTTTCCAAAATCCCCAGAAAAATCCCCAGAAAAATCCCAGCCAAACTGCAGAACCAACGCCATCATTTTTATTTTTTTCCCCCCCCCTTCATTTTTTTTCACTCTGCACTTTCTCATCTGAGACAAAGCTTCTCCCTCTCTGATTGAAGTAGGAATTTGATCCTGTAGGGAAGACCTCGGCTGCGCAGATCAGTGTCTGGATTTGAGGGCAGCTCCACTGTGGGAAGTACAAAGGAAAGGGAGTTAAAAGGAGCAGCAGATTTCTGACCCTGCGGTTGATCACGAGGAGCAGAGTCATGGCAGCAAACAGCTGAGGGCAGGAGAGCAGCTCCATCCAGCACAGGTGAATTTAACTGAGCTGAGATCCTGGGATTTATTGTCACCGGTCCAGAAGGGAGGAACGTGCAGGGCCTGATGGCGAATCTCAATCATCTGGTCTTTCTTTTCCCTTTGGAAAGCGTGACGTTTTCTCCTCTACCTGTCAGGTTCTGTATAATTAATGCTGTCTTCCTGTTCTCTCAGCTCCCACTTCTTCTCCCTTCCCATGTCTCCATGACATTTCCTTTGCGAGTTTGAAGGAACTGATTATTCCACTTAAAAGGGGGGGGAAAAAAAAAAAAAAAAAAGTTGAAACTGTTCTTCCTCTGACAGCAGAAACTTCAGCTGTGGCTTTGCTTGAAAACTAGCACCTCATTTCCTGAGAATGGGGTTAAACTTCCCCATTCCAGACCTCTCTGGGAGCAAGAAGGGCTGCTCCAGTGGAAGATGTCCTTGCTCCTGGCAGCAGGGTTGGACTGGAGGGTCTTTAAGGTCCTTTCTAACCCAGAGCATTCTGGGGCTCGAGCAGGTCCCCATTCTGGTCATCCTTGTCAGCCTCAGAGGCCAAGGGTGGAGGAGGAGGACCACTGGAGTCAGAGTGCTCTGTCAAGGAGCCTTTGGAGATCAGTGGAGGGCCTGGGAGTGGTTTGGAGTTGCCAAATCCAGCTCCAGACGTGTGGTGGCCCCACGTGTGCTGGGTCCATAAAAATGAGGTGCTTTCAGTGCCGCTGAACGTGGGCGTTGTGTGGAGCATCTGGGGACCTGCTGGATGGATTCTGCACCTCCACAGCCCAGCTGAGGTGTTGGGAGCAGCTCACCCCGTTCAGAGGCTCCAGGGGGTGTGCCAGCAGCACGAGGATTTTTGCAGGAAACCCTCTTCAAACGGGGCCGTGCTTTCAGAGACGAGTGGCAGCCATCAAAACGAGATCCAGGGCAGAGATGTCATAGCAGAGCAGCAAACTCCCTCCTGCTCCGAGGGTGACTGGGAACCCAGTGTGATAAGGAGGCTTTTGTGATAAGGAGAAAACACGAGTGAAACTCATGCACGCTGAGTTTGAGTCTCCCGCTGGAGGCAGGCACTGCTCAACCCGAAGGATTCTGGCGTGCTGTGCAAAGAGCTGCAGTCAAAATAAGAGAAGGATTTGTGCCTGTGGACAGAATGGGAATGCCAGTGGTAGAATGGACTTGGTTCTCCAGCCAGAACTCTGTTCTCCTCCTTTGCACACTGTGTTTGAGGCTCCAGGGGCCGCGTTTTCAGAGAATATAAATTCACATCATCTCCTTGGGGCTTTGATGACTTACAAAGATCCACTGCTTTATGAACTGAGCCGAGTGGTTTTGGTCTTTTCAGGGTTATGTCACAGCCTTATCATTTCTTGCCATCATGTTTTGTGTGGGTTCTGTTTCTCAGGGAAGCTTATGTGGCACTTGGGGACACATGGCCTTGGCAGTGCCGGGTTAACAGCCGGGCTCAGTGATCTTGGAGTTTTCCACCCTAAATAAATAGCAAATCCAGGTGGGAGCACACCCGTTTAAACTCCCAGATTCTCACAGACTACTTCAAAGTGTGCTACGATTTATGCACGGGATTTGTGGATGTCTAAGGATTATTGGTGGGTGGCATTCCTGGGTCACACATTACAAAGATTTACAGCTGCTTGTGTGTAAATAATGTGAGGTTACTGGGCATGCTGACTGCAGCATATATTTTCTAAAATACACATCAGCATGGGGTTTTTTTCAGCTTAATACGCAGTTTTGTTTCTTTGCTCTTCCCAAAATTTGATTAATCTGATCGCTTGGTACCTTTAAACCATCCCAGCAGCTCAGACAGATTGCAGATGCTAAACCTTATGTTCACCTCATAAAAATATTACTGAAAATTATTGGCAGCGTCTGACTGGAATGTAAGATGTATCTTGGTCTGTTTGTATTCTGTGAAACTCAGTGGGATCTAGAAAATCAAAATCTAAGAATTGTGTAAGCAGTAGTTTTTGAAGTTAAGAGCATCAGCATGGGCATCTCCCTTTATGCAGGCTTTCTTCTTTTTAAATTATTTTTTCATAAGTCCCTGCTGAGTGGGAAGGAGTTCCAACCCCTTTCAGGCAGAGCCCAAAATATCATTTGCTTGTTTCTCAACCCAAATCTCTTCTGATTTGCCTTCCCTCGTCGTGGTTTGTATCCACTACTGCACATTCTACTCATCCTTAGGGCATTGGCCTCTATGCACTCAGCTCCAGTTGGGATTGCTCCCCACCCTTCAGGAAACTTTCTGTTTGCTGATCCCAACCCAATCAGGCTCCGTCCTTCTGCTTTTTCACCTCGTGCCGTGTGTAGGAACAGGTGACCTCCAGAGAGGAGAAAGAAATGTTCACTTGGACAGCTCTTCCCACATAAAGCACGGGGCTGCTCTGGGGGGTGCTGTCCTGCCCAGGAACTGGGGGAATTTCTGTCCCTTTGTCTGTCTGCAGAGCTTCCTAGTGTGGTCTTCTGCAGCGAGTCCCCACCCCTGGAGGTTCCCAAAGGACACAGAGAGGTGGCTCTTGGGGACAGGGGTTTGTGGTGGAATGGTGGATGTGCTGTTGAGCCCTTCCCAGCCTCAACCATTCCTGGATTCCATGATTAATGGCCCTGAACAAGTCGAGTCGCCTTATTTCTGAACACACAACGTGCTGCTCATAAAACTTTACAGGAGTGTCAGCACCTCTGCTGGCTTGGGGAAGGTTATTTTTTGGTTTTTTTGGGTGTTTTTTTTTCTTTGCAACAGTGGCCATACTGTTCATATGGTCTGTGGGAGAAGGGTCATTTAAAGGGTCATTAAATCTCCTTCCTGGGGCCTTGACAACACAGTGCTGGCAGGGAAGAACAACAACTGTGATTTCGTGGTCTTGAAAACCACGTTTCTGTGGTATTTGTTGGCATGTTGGGTTGCCAAAGGATCCTCAGAGAGCTGGGGTGTGTCTGTAGCTCTTTGGAATCAAACTTTCCTGCCCCTCAGAGAGGTTATCACTGCATTGCATTACTGAATATCACTCATTTAAAAGAAGCTGGTATGAAAATGTTGGTGTGTTGGGAATTCTCAAAGTTCCCAACTTTGAGAATTCCCATGGACAAAATCAATAAGCTCTCAGCTAGAACAGCACCTCTCCTTTTTTTTCAGTTTTCCACAGTTGCATAGCAGGGGGTGATTTATCACCTGGCTTCCTATTTTTAACAGTTTTTCCAATACTCCTTTCTCATTGCTAACCCCAAAAAATGTGCCCAGCTGCTCCCAAAGAGGGAACACACGAGAGCTGTAAATACTTTTTAAAAGTCTTTTGTTGCTTTATTAGTTCAGGGGTAGCACTTTGAGGCTGCAGGTCAAATGGATGCTGCCATAACCCAGGTGTGCTCTCTGCTCCCTGGAGCTGTGGTGGCAGGCTGGACCCCCCTTCCTTTCCCTGACTTCAGGGCACTGTGTGCTGCCTACACTTCCACTGGGATGGACAGGGCAGCGTTTCACACCTCCTGCCTCAGCCTGAGGGACTCTCTTCCTAATCAGGTTCTCCCACAAAGTCAATAGAAATGGGCTTGCAGCAACGTTCACTCTGGGGATGATCAGTATTTGGCCAAGCCTGACGTGCTCACGGCATAAAGATGGGCTGGAGACCCACACCAGGAGTGGCTGTGGAGCTATGAAAGTCCAAACCAGCTGTTTCCAGAGGTTAGACCTGTTTATTCATGAGTGACTTTGATGTGGGGACAACGAGAAGTCACATGAATCGATCCTTAATCACTGCTAAAACCTAAGAAAACAGACTGAGTGATCTCTGAAAGAATTTTATTTTTTTTTTTGTTTAAAAGAGAGTTAAATACACTGCTAGATTGGTTTGCTTTGTCTTAGGAAGTCTTGATTAGATCGAGAAAATAGATTGTTCATCATAATGTGTTTTCCTACTTAGCTAGTCACAGGCAGTGCAGACCACGGAAGAAATCAAAGCAGAGTGATGAGACACGGCACTGAAGATGAGATTTTTTTATAAATGCCCACACTTTAAATTATTTTGTTATTTATGGAAAACTAATTTGGAGATTAATTTAATAACTTCCCCTCCAAAGGAAAAAAAAAACCCTAAACCATACAAAGTAATCTCTATCTAAAATGTCTGCTCTTATGTCTGGAACTGCAGGTCTGTCTCCACTGGATATTGGGTTTAGGGTAAAGTCTGTGGCTTTCTTCTCCTTTTAGCCCCATGCTGCATCATTCCCTAAACTGGATCTGGAAACTTTCTGCTCTCCAAGGGTTGAGAAGGGCCAGCTCACCCTGCCAGAACTGCAGAGGGCCTGACTGAGGGGCGAGTGCCACCTCAGGATTTCCCAGCTGCCAGGAGCTTTGAAATACCCACACAGCTTTAGAATTCTCTCCTCCTCCATCAGCAGGTGGGATCGGGGCACAGGACTGCTCCCAGCTGGAATAATGGCTCCTGGAGTTTCATGCTGTCCTGGTGCCAGCTGTGGGGTTTGGGAAGCTCTTGCAGGATTTTTTTTCCTCCCAGTGCTGGAAGTTAGACCTCGTTTTCCTCTTGGTAAAGTTGTGATGGCTTCCTCAGGGAACATGTCCAGTGCTAGAACATGTGTGTGCTTTTGGCATGGAATTCCAGCCCTATCCACTTAAAATAGAAGGGATGTCACTTAGTTCTCCCATGAATTTATTTATCCGAACTCTCCTGCTGGATCTGGAGCTCTTCCTGTGTCACGCTTCTGCCTTACACTCAGTTTCTTCCTTATTGTTCTATTATCATTTGCCTAATGAACTTTTTGATTCTCTTAGAGCAGGCAACTCTGATTTTGCTGGTTTTGAGGAAGTTTCAGTAATTTCCTGTGATTCTGCCCAGCAGTTTCAGCTGGTTTGTGTGGAATTCTGCGATTGTGCTCTGCTTTGTCTCCACGTGTCTTAGAATCCTTTAGATCAAAAGATCTCTAAGATCAAAAGATCTCTAAGATCATCTGAGTCCAAGCATTCCTCCAGCATTGCCCAAGGCCACCCATGTCCCCAGGTGCCACATCCATGTGGCTTTTAATCCCTCCCA